>JALPQI010002569.1:0-87946 GCA_025490895.1 Thaumatotibia leucotreta
TTGTTTGTGGTGCGCGTAACCACGAAATGCTTTTAACTAGGCGATTAAAATGTAATTGGCATTCGTTATTGCACTCTATATTAATTTATGTAAATTGTGGGTTCGGAAAAATAAACGGAAATTAATATTTCGGCAAAATCGCTGGACTGGTATGTAATGCTATAGGTTAATATAGGTACTAATTTGTTTCACCATATTAGCGAGAACTAGAATGCGTTTTCTTTCAATTGTTTATTTCAAATGTGTGATACCATTACCATATGCACCTAAGGGATAAGTAAAAATTAACAAAACAATGCCAAAAAATATTAATAATACACAAAAATCTATTCAGATCTATATAGTACGATACCTTTATTTGTAGATATGGTAGTTATGTTATTTCGACGTAAGCAAACCAAGAATCTCTAAAAAAAAAGTAACAAGGAAATTATTAATAGCGACCCTTCTACGAACACTGATAAAAATGCTAAGTTGGATTTATCAGATCTTGCGTAATTCAAACCGGAAATTCAACCCAATCAACCTTTGATTGGGTCCTATCACAATTTTTTTTTTATTTTACTAAACTTATTATGTTGGCATTCTATTAAATTAATTTGGTTGATTACACCAGTTGTTTGGTATACTGTACAATATTCTTTGTTGATTTAACCAGAACTCTGGTATCGACTTCAACCTTTTTAGTTTTGTAAATTTGACAGCAAGGATTTGTTACATATTATATCAAAGTTTCCTCGTAATGTAGCCAACCTAAGTCATTTTGGTAAAAAAAAATTCAGTGCATAGAACACTAATAATACCATTGTTACCGTTGCCAAGTAGATTAGCATAACCTGTAATTACTTACCGATGGGTCTCAGAGTACCTCATTGTGTCGCCGACTACGAGTATCAAGCATCTCGGTATCAATGAGCCTTATGTATCGTGATATGTACGTGATGTATTGTTGGATTACTGTGGGGGAGATCGATTTGAGGTGTGGTTGACTTAAACGCCTTAAACGGTTCCTCGCTTTGAATTTGTATGTATTTACTGACAATAGATTTGTGTAAGATGTCCCAAGATATTTATTTATTATTATTTATTTATTTATAGATGTCGTATTGTTGGGTAAAATAACCAGTCGGCATCAATAGTCGGCATTATATTATTATGAGGTTGAAGAGTGTGTAATATATATTCCTCAAACTTGCAAGGAAATGTTGGCATTACGTACGTCAAATTAAACCAAGAAGTACCATGTCGCTGGTTCGATGATTGAACTTGATATGTAAAGGCATTTCATACAAAATGTCAGGCCTTATCCTGCAAAACACCTTTCTTTTGTTTTTTAACGTCAAATATGACAGACTTGAATACATGAAATTGATAAGTAACATATCTTTTCGGCCTGCAAGATCTTACTTCCCGGCTTTTGCAGTATAAATATACTATTCCGCACTCTTCCCAGTCAAGCAAAGTAGGTGGACGCTGACTAACGGTTCCCGGCTACGCATTGGGTGCATTTCGCGACTGTATCAAGTCCACAGAAGGATAAGGCGTGGATCAAACAAGCACCTTAACTTAGGCCACCAGAGTGCGAAGTCAAGAAGCCAATCTGTATCTCTCAGTAACGTAGCATGCCATTTTTGTCTTTGTAATGGTTTTTTATTAGTGCGACAAAGACCTGCGTTTCGTTCGCGATTGAGGGTTAGCGATTGGTAACTTGGCTACGCAAATACGCACCCTGAGTGTTGCCTCTCTTACACACTTACCTACGAATTCACAGGCGTGAGAGACAGACAACACTGCCGTGCTAACTAAAAAGGACGCATCTCCCATAGAACTACTATAAGAGATGCGTCTTTTTTACTTAGCACGGCAGAACACTCCGTTCGTGGTTCGCGGTAGCGCCTCTGGTCACTGGCCTAGCGGTCAATGGTAGAGTCATGTGGAATAAACTCGCGGGCGGGCAAGTGTACGCATTTACATATATTTTGGATTGAAATGTATAGGATTGCATACTCTTACCCACTGCGTACGTTTACCTCAGGTGACTCCATAACTTGGCAGATTTCCTGAAAACACATTATATGTAATCTTTGAGACTTAATGTTTGTTAGAATTTTGCAGCAAACTGTTCAAACTACGGCTGATAGTACGTAGCTGAACGCGAGCCAAACTAGATAAAACAGGCACCACCAGGAACATAATTACATAAGGCAATGGACTCCCAAATATGGTGGACAAAAACAATAGGTACTCGTACCTACGATTGTAATCTACGGTCAACATAATATTTTACACAGCCGTACAATATCGTCTAATTTCTAATCTGAAACAGTAGGCGTATGATGGTACCGTGTTTAATCGTTTATGGTCGTCGCCGTCATGTTCTAACAAGTATGCAAGTGCGAAAGTGATGAGTAAATAGTACGATAAACGATAAACAGGCTGACCATCATACATAACATTAAGCCACGTGGTATTCATTAAATAATAAACAATTATTTAATAGGTAAATAAGGCAAATTATTTAATAGGTAGACGCTACATATTTCATAACAAAAAATATCACAATGGACCTATCGATAATTGGGTATGTCAAGTTTTTTGAAGTGGTGTAAATTATATTTTATTTGGATGACAGGCTTCCTAAGGATCACGAAAAACCAGTTATTTTATTTTTATAACTATTAATTTATTATTAATATTATTTATAATATTTTTAATTTATGGCTCACAAGCTAAACGACTATTGCGCTACTGAAAATTAAAAAAAAACACATGATGGTTGTCAAATATGTCACTGTCAAAAATAACTACGTATATAATAACAATAAAAACGTGTTATTGAGTATAATTTTGATACATAGAATAGTCACTACACTCACATTGAAATGCTCTTCACAAACATAATTATAGGGTCCGTTTCGGGCAATTTATATCCAACGCGTGACACCAAGTTGGTTGTAAACATTTTGGTACACATAGAAAAGCTGAGTCGGGAAAGTCGCGTCTGTATTTCTTACAGCTGGGTACGAAGCACATGAGCATATCTCTGTAATACTCCGTCACGGTTCGGTTGCAGTCACTATTCATTGTATCTAGATGTACGTGAAGCAGTCCAATAGTCAAAACCAGGGTCGTCAGAAAGGCAAGAAAACGTAGTCCAAAAAGCAGAGCGTAGGTAGTCACAGGAAGATCCAAACGTTGTCCAAAATATCGTGCAGGGGTCATGGAGTAGTGCGGCAAGATCAAGAGTCCAAAATTCGTGCTGAGGTCGTTAAAAATATTCTATAAATCACTGAAACCACCAAATGCAATCGAACGAACAAAACCGTTGAAAGACGTAGTTATTTTTGACAGTGACATATTTGACAACCATCATGTGGTTTTTTTTAATTTTCAGTAGCGCAAAAGTCGTTTAGCTTGTGAGCCATAAATTAAAAATATTATAAGTAATATTAATAATAAATTAATAGTTATAAAAATAAAATAACTGGTTTTTCGTGATCCTTAGGAAGCCTATCATCCAAATAAAATATAATTTACACCACTTCAAAAAACTTGACATACCCAATTGTATCAAGGTCCGTTTTTTCTATGGTTTTAGCGAGAATGAATTAAGTAGGTATGGCGTGCGGTCCAATGGTGAGGTTAATTGATCATCGATCATCTTGAAATAGTGTAACTAGTAACTATTGTTCAATTTAAATATTATATTAAAGATCATCAAAACTTGAAATTCTTTGCCGTTGTTAACATATTTAACATAAATATGGTGTAGGTGTTTTACAAGTGTATGCGCAAAATGACGTAGGCTTAACGACGCCATTTAACATTATGCTAAACATTCTCAGCCAAAAAATTTTAGGACAATTGACGTTACGACACGACAGGCACTACTTTGACCATAATTTGACAGCTCTGTTAAAGCATTCAGTTTCGAATCTGACGAGTTCTAAATTGATTTGTTTTTGATTTTTATACGACGACGAATATGTCGCCAATACCCATTGAAGGGTTAATTTTGACATTAATTTGGTGCATTTCAGGAATCCCGCTGTACACGATACGTGTGCTCGGGCAGTATCATCGACATCCCCCGTCCCGATGTCGTGCGCACCCCGGACGAGATCTACGCCGACGCGGAGAAGTTCTTCAAGGAATACTACGCGTCTATACGCAGGTACGGTTGCCTACTAGTGCGTACTTTCTTAATGAATGAGTTTATAATCTACCGAACGGAGTATTTATCCAACGCCCCGATATTGTGCATACCTCGGAGGAAATCTACGCCGAGTGGAGTATTTTTTCAAGGAATACTACGCGTCTACTATACGCAGGTATGGTGCTTACCAGTGCGTACTTTGTTAATTAATGAGTTTATAATCTACCGAACGGAGACTTTATTCAATGCCCCGATATTGTGCACGCCTCGGAGGAAATCTACGCTGAGTGGAGTATTTTTTCAAGGAATACTACGCATCTATACGCAGGTACGTTTGGCTGCAAGTGCGTACTTTGTATATGAAGGAGTTCGGTTAGGTTTTCAATTCTGCACCTGGTTTACAATCTGCCGAACGAAGTCTTCACCCCATGTTTCAGCACCCTGAAGGAGATTTAGGTAAAGGAATATTTTTTCAAGGAATGCTACGCGTCTACACGCAGGAATAGTCTATCAAACGAAACTTTTGATTGCCATATCCTGGAATGCACCAACTGTAGTGTAACTGACAGCGTCATCGATACTATACCCCGCCTCGGTGATAATGATAACTATTGTGAAGACTATTTTTTCAGTCAAAAAATTAGAACTACTTGTTAATAAGTAGTTGCTATTACAAAGTAATAAATTGGTAAATAAAACACCCGCCATTAAAATAATTTTCTATTATTATACCTAGTGCTAAACAGTGACTGTCACTGAAGCGTAATGTTTTGCTTAAAACATTGCATTTCTACTTCTGAACACGCAATCCTCTATCCACAAGTGTACATTTTGCTTTAATTTAAACACAAGTTATTCTAAATGTCCGTTCAAAATATTTCTTTAAGCTTTATATCCCTTTTAAAATACTAATAGCCAAAAGCTTATAATAAACAGTGCGAAACGTTGCGGAAAAGCTAGTATTTGAGTACAGATAAACAAAGATAACGTTTTTGTGGTTTAAAATACTTGTTTTCAACTTTATTATTATGCGTGCAAGATTTGAAGTATATATTTAATATGATGATATGTTCGCAGGGAGAATTCGGATGCGCATATTACCCGGCTTGAGGAAGTGAAAGCGCAGTTGGCGAAAAGAGGCACGTACGATTTAAAGAGTCCGGAGTTGGTGTACGCGACCAAGCTGGCGTGGAGGAACGCGACGCGATGCATTGGGCGGATACAGTGGAAAAAGCTACAGGTAGGTATACTCCATTTCAAATACCATGGCCCGATGCCACATAAAACTTTACAGTGGCATCGGGCCATGGTATTTGAAATGGAGTATAAAACTCCTAGCAATAAAATATGACGCGAATTTCAGTTGTGTCAATAGCCGCAAACTGTAGTTAGCAAATTCCGTATTCAATTCAAATAGCGCGAACTATTAATAAATCTAAAATAGTATTATATACATATATCATAAACAGAATTCTGAATGATGAGAAAAACCTAAACAAATTAATTTGTTTCAATCTAAAACATTAAGGTAATTGTGAATCTGATTGAAGTACCCAGGCCGTGTACTAAAAACACAAGCGTCAACGAGTCGAATATATTATGGGCCAACCAACGCAGCTTACCGATCGGACAGCTCTGGGTTAATTACTGAGGAAAATCCAAAACTCATCCAAATCGCACTAGTTTTACTACACTGGAATACTTCTTCAAGTTTTCACGTCCAGAAAGATCAGTTGAATTGGTTCAACCTGATCTGGATGATAGTGTGGTGCTCGATCAAAAAAGACCTTCCTTCAACCCTTGAAGAAAAGAGCGTAGTCACACCTGAAACGGTTGTGTCCTGGTGCCTATCAGCAACGGCATTTGCTGACCAATGACATAAAAAACCTGGTTTTGTCGAAAAGACTCCAGCAAAACACCCAGCTTGGCTAACATTCTAGGTTATTACTTAGCGCATTTAAGTTTAGGGTGTTAAACTGCTTGTATAAAAATATTTAAAATTGCATAAAGTGTGCCACCGCAACTGCCATTCAGACCCCATAACCTCACTAATCGCAGATTACATGGTTTCAAAAATCCACCTTCCGGGAATGCTTAGGCCGGATAGTGTAAGTTCGTGCTTTTCTGAAGAGATAAAAGAAGATTTGAAGTTCTTCAAATAATGAATATCAGATGACTTGGCATGACTGTAGCTGTACAAGTTTACACCCGTACTGCATACTAAATGCTGGTTCACTTCACCTATCGACTCGTCCGCGTTTGGTAAGAGAATTTAATATTACGCCAGGTAGCTAAGGGTCTAGAGGGTACCCGGGCACCGCACAAACCGCAAATCATGGCGACCGGGATGCCTTTACAAGTTAGCTATGGTACATACTTATACTTATACTCGAGCAGATTCTATTCTACCATTTATTGAAAGCTAACAACTGCCTTGTAATTATTTTGCATCAATATTGATTATACAGGGCTACTTTTTCACCGGTACAATAAATTTTCCCACATATTTGGTATCGATAATAGATTACATTTATCAAATAAAATTGACATTTTTTTTTTTCATTTATTATTAATTTATCCTTCATGCAAATGCAAAATAATGGGCCTACTAATGATAAGACGTCAACGGGGTGCGGGACGCAGAGGGCGGCGGAAAGGGGTGAGCGACCTGCGCACGAGTTGGCAACATAGCAGTTACCTCAATCTCGGTGACTAGGTCAGGGACGGTCAGTGTCACGGTTGACGTAGGTATGTGCGCACGCGCCGCATCGTACTACCTTCAGTCGGAAATTGCTCGTACGAAATGGTTCGTAGTTATTTTCTCATTGGGGAAAATGCAGTGGCAGCCCAGCGGCTATACGTTGAAGAAAGTGTGCCCCGCCTGGAAAATGCCAGTGTTATAGCTATGGCCAGCCAGGTCAACAGATTTGACCCCATGTGACTGTTTTTGTGGGGTGAGGGTAGGTCCAAAATTTAAAAGACTTAAAAAATCTAATAATAAGTGCATTTGACGAACTTAAAAGTGAGAACTACAGACTTGTGTTGGGAAATATCGAAGGAAACATTCAAAAACGGGCAAGAGTGTGTTTAGATAACCACGGCCAACATTTTGAACACTTGCTTAAGTATGTGAATTAATTAATTAGTATGAGAAATGGACTCCATTAATCAGGTATGTTTTTAGGGTTCCGTAGCCAAAATGGCAAAAACGGAACCCTTATAGATTCGTCATGTCCGTCTGTCCGTCTGTCACAGCCGATTTACTCGGAAACTATAAATGCTACAGTAACGAAATTTGGTAAGGATATGTGTTGTATAAACCGCTACAGGGTTATGATACTATATTGTAAAAAAAACCATTGGGGTGGGGGCCCTCCATACATGTAACTGAGGCACAGAATTTTTTTTTTAGTTGTATTTAAGGATGTGGGGTATTAATAGAAAGGTCTTTGAAAATGATATGAAGGTTTATAAATCTTATTTTTATTTAAGCAAATCGTTTTCGAGATATCAGCTCTCAAAGTCTGAAAAATGTGTCCGCCCCCCTCTATTTTTTAAACTACGCGATATAAAATTCTAAAAAAAATATATGTTACGCACATTAATAAACTCTATCAACGATTTTTGGTTTAGTTAAATTATCTCTTATAGTTTTTGAGGTAGGTTGATTTAACTGTATTTTTTTAATGATAAATTGATAATGGTACGGAACCCTTCGCGCGCGAGTCCGACTCGCACTTGGCCGGTTTTTTTTTTATTCCAATCATTGTGCATAAAGTTGATTTCAAGTGTTTAAATACGCCTCAATGAAGAAAGTTTCTGTCCTTAGTGCAAGTATGAAGGAAGATTTGGGATCAAGTAAAATTTTTTTGCCAAGTCATAATCATAAGTTAATTATCATTGTCGCTTTTCTAAGCCGCCATGCCACGTGCGATGACGTTGTAAACAAACAGTTGCCAGTTCGTGTGTTTTGCTAGTTATGTACATTGATAATGCGTAATGCGTCCAATTTTCTTCTTAGGTTTGCGGATAAGTTCAAACATCGGTATTTTAGTTTTTTTGTTCTAAAGGGGTAGTAACAAAAAATGTTAGTGTTCTGTAACTTGGACTACTATTACGTATGTTGATTTATTCATCATCATGATATCAGCCGAAAGACGTCCACTGCTGAACATAGGCCTCCCCCAAAGATTGCCACAATGACCGGTCCTGCGCCACCCGCATCCAGCGGACTCCTGCGACCTTCACCAGGTCATCGGTCCACCTTGTGGGGGGCCTACCCACGCTACGCCTTCCGGTACGTGGCCGCCACTCAAGAACCTTCCCGCCCCAACGGCCATATTGATTTATTGTACTGGTGAAAAAATAACCCTGTATAAAGATGCGGATTGAGTGCTCAAAGTTGTGTTTCTACTGGTTGCCAGAAAGTTGCCATTTTTATGAAGTCATGTATAGGTACGCATTACTCAATAAGCCCGATAAATGATAATGCAATGCATTACGACTTTTATTACATAGAATTCAGGAAGTATATAGCCAAGGATCAATATAATAGACACGTCTCAATTGACCACCGAATAGGAATTGAAAAGATTTCACTTTAGCAAAAAGCCATTGCCACAAACTTATGTGATCGGTTAGTCAATTATCAAGGTTTGAGAATGGTCTTCAAACAACTATATTCTATATTATTTTAGTTGTAAGTTTAAATGGCCTATTTTATCCATAGGACAAGCATAATAACTAGTTTGGGACTAGATTGGTCCTTGTACAATGTCCCAGAATATTTATTTATTTTGGCGTATGAATAACTTAAACCGACTTAGGTACTCGTAATATTTCCCAGAGTTAACCGCATAGAATACATGTAAAGTTTTAATTAGGATTACAAAGTTAAAGACCAGCGGAAACTTATAACGAGCCTGCGGAAGACATTTGTCTCGCGTTACATTTAAATTTAAACATTGTGTACGTAATTCAGAGCATTTAATTAGAATGTTACCAGTGTTGGGCAGTTTTATCTGAAAGGCACCGATGACGGTAACAGAAAAATGGCCATAAACTGAGTGTTGTAAAGCAATTCATGCATTTGCAACAAATGCAATTTATTTTAAATAAGTCGTCCTCGACTCTTCGTCAATGTCCATTATTTGTATTCATTATGAATAGTTAGGTACCTACTATCAGCTGTGTGATTTCTTTCATATAATATATTAAGTGTGGCGTTTACAAAATGTTTATCCAAATGACAGTCTTTCGAAAGGTGACAGGTGATTAGCTATCGAACGAGTCATCTTCATACTTTTTTGGTCTAGGTAACATTAATTTTGACTACGATATATATTATGTATTGTTCTACTTTTTTAATTGTCCCAAATAATAATGAACAATGCTCAATATTCGGACTCTATTTTTTTATTTATTTCCAGGTTTTCGATTGTAGAGAAGTAACAACTGCAAAAGGAATGTTCGAGGCGCTTTGTACTCATATCAAATACGCGACGAATAAAGGAAATATTAGGTAAGAACGCCATTCATCGGATCCAATGTCAGAGCTCACAAATCACTTCCAACATCTAAAGATGCCGAACGGCATGAGATCATGATAAAGCGTCGTGTTGAGATAAAAAATGCGATATCAAATTGTCTTGTATTAGGTATTATTGAAAGTTACAATTGATTTTCTTGCCCTGCGATCTCCAATTTTATTGTACGAATTTAAAACAAGGACGATTACATACAGGCCTTTTTAATTATTATAGAAAAATAACAAGTGTCTTGAATTAATAAAATAATTGTAATCTAAAGAGTAATAGGAATATAGAGTAAAAAAAATAGAAATTGAAATAGGTAATTCGCGCACGTAGTAAACAAAACCAGATATCTCCGATGTACACGAGAACCATAGATAAAAGACACAAGCAAAACACGTAATTTAATTGTCATCATCATATACTGAAAAATGGTACGGTAGGTACTCTAGATATGATAACTCAGATCAGTCCAAATCGCACTTGACTGATTTATTAATACACATCAAAAAGCCGCGTAGACCTCGCTCAGTGCTTGATAATCTAGATCTAACCTCTCCAAAACATGTTCACGCGTTGAAGAACTAAATGAAGGGTCCACGGAAAGAACATGTCTAGTCAATTCAAATTACAGAAGGAAAAACCATCTTACTTTTAACAGAAGGTGTAAATTTGCCCTGATTTTTTTAAGCACGAATGTTTTTTCCGTGGACCCTTCTAATATTATATGTTAGTGTAAAATAGTTATTTATTATACAAGGGGGCAAAGTTGTTGTTTAACTGTCGTGCCAATATTGAGACCTGAGCTAGCGAAAGATTCCAAAATTGAGCCACGAGCGTAGCGAGTGGTTCAAAAACTGGAATCTTGAGCATTGCGAAGGTCTCAAGGCACGAGAGTTGAACAAACTTTGCCGCCAAGTGTAATACAACTTTTTTCCCCTCACTATCGCGAGGAAATATGATTACAAATCTCATCCAAATGTAAATTAACTTAAAGAAACTATTTAAAACTCAATGTCGAAACGTATCGTAGAATAGATTTACTTATGGAACTTAAATATTGCCAATGGCTTACAAAGTCACATGAGAAACGACCAATTTAACATGTGAGCTCCGATTGCGCATGTTTACTACGGTCATACAGATCCACTTATACTAGGCAGTAGGGGGCTATAGGAATTAGAGAAATGTCAAATTACTTTATTCACAAGTGTGTAAAAAGCGTTTTTACCCGCTCGTATTAAAGGATAAACGAGCGCTTTACGAGCTAGTGAGGGGAAAAATTATGTATTATTTATGCACAGATCAGCAATCACCGTGTTCCCCCAGCGCACAGACGGCAAACACGACTACAGGATATGGAACCCGCAGCTCCTCAACTACGCGGGGTACCAGGAGGCCGATGGCTCCGTGCTTGGTGATCCGGGCCGCATCGAGTTTACCAATGTGAGTCTCATGAGAAACAATAAAATAGTATTAGACCATACCAGGGATCGCGTTACCGGGTTATTGTGCATAAAAAAACGGTCCTGATTTCGTTATTTTTCGTTCTTCGGTAAGTATATAAATTCTTTGTTAAAGGAGTATTTCAAAATATGTACGATGTTGTTAATATTTGGGTAACAATTTGAGTAGGTACTACGTAAAGAGTTTAAAAAATTGCTATTTAAAAATATTGGACTATTTCAAGATCTTTCAAAACTCTTCTGCTTCATAATGCCTACTACAAAATGTACTGTATGTTGAAGGACTGCCAAACTCGGTTGCACTTGCAAATTCCTACGTAGTGAAGTGTGACAGGCACACAACACGTATGTTACCAAACGTCAGTTGAACCTAAAAAAAAAGTTGTTAATAAAACCAAGATTATGTTCAAAAATTCAGAAATAAATTGCAAAGAGATTTTGTCAATCATGTTTTCACGCTACTTCCTTATTATTGACAACCTGTCATGTCGGACTTATCAAGCCTACCTCTGAACTTTCGAGGATCGAAAATCAAAGCAACTATCCCTGTCCCTCCAATTGAGGCGTAATTAGAGGGACAGGGAGTTATTTCGATGTTTTATGTAAGCGGTTGAGCTGGGGCACCAAGTTTTTCGGTCAACACTTTAGTGGGAGGTATTTTTTCCGCTTGATTGTATACATGGTTTGAACTCTGAGGACTGTTGGGATATGCCACGAGTAGTGGTTGTCCGATCTGAGGGTTAAAACTGTGTGATGCTTAGTGTACATATTTATGAATAAAAATAAATAACAGCATAGTAAGTAAGCGCCTAGAAAATAACCATGACTAAGAAACAAAATTCAAGGGTTGCCTGGTGAAACCCGATAAGTCGAGCAAATCGGTTTTTGTAATACGCACTATATGAAACTTACGTTAGGTTATAATAGTTATCTCGACTTAACGGGTTTTAATTAGTACAAAAAAATACCTCACAGATATATTTTATTAGGTGATGGTGAAACACGCTTAGCTTTCTCACTTTCTGCAACAACGCAATAATAATTAAGAGATG
The DNA here is from genome assembly GCA_025490895.1 of Thaumatotibia leucotreta. Classification (NCBI taxonomy): domain Eukaryota; kingdom Metazoa; phylum Arthropoda; class Insecta; order Lepidoptera; family Tortricidae; genus Thaumatotibia; species Thaumatotibia leucotreta. The sequence goes on from JALPQI010002569.1 coordinate 12,206, forward strand.
GCACTTTATCACATCGTTATCACCTCGATTAGCATGACCATACGCCAGCAGGCCTTACAATAGCTAATTACAGTAATTTTTCTTAGTCTTTCAGGGTGATATTATGTCATGGGTTGCGTTTTTTCCTTAAGGGTCACTTTGTTCTCCACTAATGTTATAAAAGCGAAAGTAACTATTTTGTTCGTACTCGTAATCCACGCCTAAGCTTCTTACTGAAACAATTTTCATAAAAATTGGTGAGAAACTTCTTTACCCTTTGAGCCCCAGCGTTATCATAATTATGATGACGGAAGTACATAAGCACTTCAAATGCCTGGGATTCCATGAGTTAACCCATAAAACAATACAATTTAGCAAACTATTTAAACCTGACTGACGGCTTGGTATGAAGCACTCATAATTTTGAAATCGCATTTTGATTTGTTATCGCCTCTTGTACACTCAACCAATTACAATTGGAACCCTATGACACTCAGGAACTATATAAAAGTAATACCTTTTTCATCTAAAGTATAGAAAAAGCTCGTGATAACTGATAATAAATGGGACAAAAACATCGAATATAAAATTAGTCTCTACTGTTACAACAATACAACACAATAGTCCCATGTTACAGCCATGGGACTGTAAATTGATTATTCTCTTTTATGTTTAACAATCCCATAACCAAAAGCATTCGCTTAAAAGTCGTCAAAATCAAAATAACTTCAGACAATGCTTAATGCAAAAGTTCACGCCCAAAACAGTGCGATCTTTCAAGACGATTTCAACGATGTTAGACTTGTAATGGTTAATAAAAGAGGTAGACACGAGATGCACAGTTTAATTATAGTATCGATATTGTAATTTAGTTAAGATCCATTGGGAAACTACATGGCCCAAAATGGTACATTGAGAAGAAACACTGTTAAAATACAGAAGTTTAAATAAAAGTCTATAATTATGGAGAAATTAATATAAATATCAACCACAGCATCCGAAAAGAAAAGCAAAGAGCCTTTCTTTCTAATAACATCCAAAGGTATGGTCTCATTTAAAAAAAAAAATATACGGCAATGTCTACTTTTTTCCGTAAACAAGCTTTATAACTGTAGTTCTATGAAGAATAAATACGCTGATCCTGCTTACGCAACGCATTATTTAATGGCGTATTAATCACTCACGGATCTTATAAATATAGATCATTAATAAAAAACTTAGTACATTCAGACACTTGGATAATTACATCGAAGCCTACGCAAAATAAGTTTGGCGAGTCGATTAAGGTTCAACAAGGTATGTCGTTGGCAATTAATTAATGTACACAAAGTTTATTAAAAAAAATTCAGCTTCAGTAGTCTAGTTAGGATTGTGACTGCCTACGAAGCTACAGGTTCCGAGTTCGAATCCCGGCGTAAGCATTTAGGGTAAATTTCCAGTAACTGGCCACCTTAAATATACTCATAATTACAATTCATTTTGGAAGAGGGGGAGTGATTGACATTGACATGTCACATCGTTATAATATGAATTCTAACTATAAGCACATTCACAGCATAGTTCATTCTTATACAGGGTGGTCCAAACCTTGACGTCAAATTTTTTTTTTTAGATTCCCCACGTCATGAGCTATCAGAATTATACCCCATGTATGTTAGCCGATTTTTTGTAGTTTTCGAGTTATGAATTTTTGAATTTTTTTTTGAGATGTTCTGGAATAAAGAAATTTATTAATAAAAAAAACTATTGGGTTTATTAACTAGTTTATTTTTGTAAAAGTATTACTACAAATACAGCATTTACTCACAAAAAAATTGCGTCCTCACTTTGATACAAGTAGGATAAAAAAATACCAAATTCAAAATTTTACGCTAAAAACGCATCAAAATAGCATTCATGTACGTAAATAAAAAAATAAAACATATCCCAAGGAATTTTCGTATTCTAAAAACCGCCCTAGACCTTGAGCCTTCGTAAAATAAAAAAAAGTGATACTCAATGATGAGGATTTTTCGGAGTAGTCGGTCAAATAAACTTAAAATTTTAAAGTAGTAAAAAATGACTTGAATACCTACACAAATTGAGTTTTCGTGCTATTTGCTGTCTTTGTTTATTGATAAGAACAACAAAACAGACGAAATTTTACTTTATTTTTAATAAAAAATTTAAAAGCTTTTTTTTAAGTTTATTTCACCGACTACTCCGAAAAATCCTCATCATTAAGTATCACTTTTTTTTCTTTTACGAAGATTTAAGGTCTAGGGCAGTCCAGATTACCAAAAATCCTTGGGATATGTTTTATTTTTTTATTTACGTACATTAATGCTATTTTGATGCGTTTTTAACGAAAAATTTTGAATTTGGTATTTTTAATCCTACTTGTATCAAAGTGAGGACGCTATTTTTTTTGTCAGTAAATGCTGTTTTTGTAGTTATACTTTTACAAAAAGAAAATATAAAAAAAACCAATAGTTGTTTTTATCAATGAATTTCTTCATTCCAGAATTTCTCAAATAAAAAATTTCAAAAATTCATAACTCGAAAACCACGAAAAATCGGATAACATACATGGGGTATGTTCTGATAGCCCATGACGTAGGGAACCTAAAAAAATTTTTTTGACGTCAATGTTTGGACCACCCTGTATAAGATGTCAAGTTACTGGAGAGTGGCCAGTTACAAGCAATTTACCATATTTGTGCGTTTATCACAAATTCATGGTTGTTTTCTTTGTATTACCTATATACATCGTGGTACATTAACTATTATTATATACATCGTGGCTTGATACCCACATCATAAGACATAATTGAGCTTACCGGTAGGTCTCTGGGTTGACTCGTGTAAGATTGTAATTATTAACCCTTTTAATCATTTGACAGCTCTGTTAAAGCATCCAATTTCGAACCTTACGAATTTGTAAATTGATTTGGTTTTGTTTTTTATATGACGGCAAATATGTTGCCAATACCCAAGGGTTAAATAATATACAAATATATTATCTCAATTCCGACCAGGTTTGCATAAAGCTGGGATGGAAGCCACCGCGCACCAAGTATGATATCCTGCCGCTGGTGCTGCAGGCGGATGGCAGGGATCCAGAGTTCTTCGATCTGCCTCGAGACATCGTCCTCGAAGTCAAGATGGAGCACCCTCAGTGAGTAATTTAGTTTGGTAACTTTCAAATGTAATAAATCAAACGTAAGCATTTTGCATACTGATAAGTGATAACCTTTACAGTAATCCCTATACTTGGCAAGGATGCTAGATCAGGGTGCTTAGACAAGTTGCCAATCGCTAACGCTTAATCGTCAATCGTAAACGAAAGGCAGCTAACTGTCTTTGTCGCACTATATGAAAGAGTGACAGAGAGGGAAAACTACGATACGCTACTAAGCGTTAGCGATTGGCAACTTGGCTAAGCATCCAGGCCTACTACCGCGAAAATCGAAATTCGTAAATTTCGAGGATTTTTCTCTGTTACTCAAACGAAGGGGCCATTAGAGTGAGAGAGACAAAACCTCTAAATTTACGAATTTCGATTTTCGCGGTAGGGCCGTAGACACGATTTTCAGAAATAAGGCGACGCGCAAGTATGAGTATGCAAACAGGTTATGCTAAATACTGAACGGGGTAAAGAATAAATTTTTATTTTAAATACTTTAGACTAGAAAGTAAGAAGGAAAGTACAATTCACAATAATTACTATATTCCGAACGTGCCAATACCTTCAACTAACGTGTCATAAATATCAGTAGGTAGCTTACTGAATAGTTTCGCTTATAATTAATTTTTTTTACTTCATATCTGATGAAAAATATTGTGTATAGCCGAGGTTAAGTTATTGCAACTCATGTTTTCACTTCAGTTTGGGGTTGATGTAATTTAACAACTTCGTTTTCAATATTCCCTACTTTCCATATTGCACAATGCTATAAACCAATAAAGTAAAAGTTATACCTACGATGTACAGTTATGTGAAAACTTTCTCAGTCAGGAAAGTGTTATAAATAATAATTTAGGCATCAAAACAATAATTATAGTTCAAATATATTTTACATTCAATGCGTCACGCTAGAAACATCATTACATTGTAAATATTTACAAGTATAAAGTTAATTATTACTTGTAATTTCCATCGCTGTTGATGAAATGAAATGATGAATTTATTACTGTGTAGGAAGATATTCACAGAGTGATGATCTTTTTCTGAGACATAATAATACTTAATTCTGTAGAACATCAATGGTCGTAAAGAGAAAACGTCATTGTTCTACATGGGGGATGTCGTAAGACAGTTCATTACGTATTAATATCAAACGTAGGCGAAATGACGATGTGTGATGACACACGGGACGCGTGTACGTAAATAAAGACTTGATAATTGTACTAAGAAAGATGATTCAGAAATTAATTTTGAACGCGTTGTTTTACAAAATGTAAACAAATGTGTTTGAAGATTTGCTCATGAATTTACTCAGCACATTCTAATTTTACGTATCTACTGAATTGTACTCCGAAATGTTAGGCACTGAAATCATGAATGTGGGTGGATCAAATTATTAGTGATAAATTGATCATACCTCGGAGTAGGTACAGATGTAGTGCGAAATCCTTTCTCTTCGGCTTTCTCCCTGTCTCAATTAACTTCAGTTCAGTGTAATATATACTGAAGTTCAATGTGGCAGCAATATGAATTCGGATGTTTCCGTGAAAAGCCGAATAGAAAGGATTTTGCACTACATCTGTAGATATTATGTACTGCATTAGTATTCAAATTAACGAATTTGTAACTAAAATAATGAAAAAAAACAATCGTTAATAAATTAGAAGATATTATAATTTCGTGCATATTGCTACAGCAAATTAAATTGTTAAAAGTAATTTATTTCGATTCTTGATTTATTATAAATGTAGGTATTGTATGTTTACCGATATCTTACTCTCCAAGCTGTTCCGATTGAGGTGGTTTTATCGGACTATTAGTTTAGTCAAGGAACACTCGCGAATCCACTCAAACCACACCGCAGTTTGCCCGATACCGCATTACACTGGCATACCTGAGATACAAACTTGACACATGAAACCAATACAATTATTAACGCGATATGTCTTGTACATCAATTTGGATACATTGGTCTTCACTTCAGAGTAACCCACTCAGTAGAATTGAAATGTATTACCTAAATTATTTCCAATATATAAAAGGATACAAAGGCCACACAAAGTGTTAAAGTCAGTTTCTGTTGAGTAACAACGGTAGGAGCGGAAACGCGCTGGGATTTTGACCAACCAGCTTTCAGGCAGAGTAACTACCAAATTGGCTACTGAATACATTCGGTATACATAATAAAGGTCTCTGGCAGAGACTCTCTGCCCACTAGACCGTACCATACCATGACCGAAGCATGAACGTATCAGACAAAAAACTATTCTTTATATTGTAAAGTATGAGACCGTGTTGGCCGGCGCCGGAACGTCCTAGTGGGCATAATCTTATATTTTTCAATAAAAATAATAGTTTTTTGTCTGATACGTTCATGCTACAGTCATGGTATGGTAGGGTCTAGTACCTTTATGTAGTTAATATTGTAGGTACATTAAGTACGGTCGTTTCAGTATTATTGCCACATCAGAAATCCGAATCTTTGTTCGAGCATTGACTAAGAAAGTTACGCGAGAAAACATACGTAGAATTTTACGGTATTCGGTTTAAAGTACGCTACGTGAGACATTGAAGAAAGAGTTAATAATTGTGTCTCTCACACCTGGAGACAATAACATTTCCAGTTCATTGACACTTGACAATGTATCTCGAAGTTTCTTGAAAATACCTTGTAAGATCTTTCTTGTGTTTATATTTCTATCCCTTTGTCGCGACACTGCTCATAAGCAAGGTTACGTAGACGGGCTAATACTAATGTATATTTTTATTCGGTATTTATTTTCTTGCAATTAACTACATTGATATCGACGGCACACAATACATAAGCTCTGCTCAAGTTTTACCCTTTAATAGTGATGTGCATCACGTATTATTGACTCTAGCACAGCATGTCAGAATTCAAATTTGAATAAATCTTTGTCAAGGTCATGCATTTAAAGGATATAAAAAATTAGTGCTGAAGAAAAGGTTGTATCTCAGCTATAGGTAATTCTACGAGTATACTGGAAAAACTTTAGGTACAAAATTGAGTATGTATGTTTATGTATGTATATGTATTTTATTCCCTTATGTGTGTATAGTATTTGTAATTAGAATATTAAATTCCAAAAGTTACTTCTAATTCTATTACCCGCTTTGATCTGTTTTTTTTTTTTTATATGAAATAGACTTACTCATGGCCACAGACTAGCCAAGGGCAGAGACGTGGCCTACGATGGAGTGAGTTTGCCCAGAAGGTGCCTATTCACCCTTGACTTGAAGGTTGACGGGTTATATGACGGGTTGACGGGTTTCTTGCACCGCCTACATGTTCTCTGCTTTGCCCGAAGGTTGACTGGTAGAGAATGCTTCATAGCATTAAGTCCGCCTTTTGTACATTTTTTTTTCCTTTTGTGCAATAAAGTTTTAAATAAATAAATAATACAAATAAGAAATCTCTTTTCAAAACGACTATCCCACAGTCAGGGCATTCTTGTGGTACACTTTATGGAAAAACTATTGCGCGTATGGATTTGTTATTTTAACATAGTCATTTGAATTCCTATGTAGATGTGTTATCAGTAGATTTTTTTTTTTTCACCCTTAAAAAAAATATGAGTCTCGCTGAAAATGAGCTCTTTGTAAAATACGCTTCTTAGTGAAGCAAACCATACGACGTATACAATGTTAACCTATTCTTTTCCACCCAGGTACGACTGGTTCAAAGACCTCGACCTGCAATGGTACGCGCTGCCAGCCGTCTCCAACATGAGGATGGACTGTGGCGGGTTAGAGTTCCCTGCCACCGCGTTCAATGGATGGTACATGGGCTCTGAAATCGGTTGTCGCAACTTCTGTGACACCAACCGCTTGAATGTGCTGGAAGTATGTATTTTTTGGATAAATAAAAGTTTAACATAGGATTCTCACTAGATCAACGTAATAAAATTTTTATTTGATTCCTAAGCCCACGTTTCCTCCGAAAGGATTGACGCGTGATAGTCGTATTTTTCACTCGCTCTTAATATTCATTAATATTAAATGTATCTGCAATTGCGTTCTAACAATCGAATGACTTACTTACTTGATTAAATAGATACTCAGTTTAAAAGGATGGATCACTTTTTTCTTAGTTATCACTAGATCCGGTTCCATTTACTCCCCAAATCACCCTATTGTGACGTCACTGCCACAACAATCCGGGGTCTAATTATCACTCTATGCTATTACCATTATTTTCTGACAATTATATGGCCTTTCGGTTATCACCTACCCTCAGCTAATATTAGTAGAGTGTAGTGAATAATTACTTCTCGCAAACTATGCAACATTTGTCCGCTGCCCTGGGTCACATGTCAAAATAACAAAAACAATTGATGCAAAAAACATGAGCATCACAAATAGATGATTAGAGATTAGACTCTATTTTAAGTCAATATGACTCAACATTTTGTAAAAAATTACAGAAAGTCGCGCTAAAACTGGGTCTCGAGACGAGTTCAATGGTAAACCTCTGGAAGGACCAGGCAGTGGTGGAGATCAACAAGGCTGTCCTACACAGTTTCCACAGGGACGTCGTGTCCATAGTGGACCACCACTCGGCTTCCGAGCAGTTTATGAAGCATTTGGAAAACGAAAACAAGGCCAGGTTGGTTTTGATCTTATTCGCTTTTTGTCTGATTTTTTATTTTGCTCTCCGAACCTTGTTTCTATTTGAAATAATACTTGAAAACAAAATGTATTCTGCATCTTTGAATAGCTAAATAAAACGCTCGTGTTCATCGATTTTTTTTTCAGAGGAGGTTGCCCGGCTGACTGGGTCTGGATTGTTCCGCCGCTATCATCATCCCTAACACAAGTGTTTCACCAAGAAATGGCTAATTATTACTTGAAACCGTCCTATGAGTATCAAGTAAGTGCATGATTTATTAAAAAATTAGGCTACGTAAAGTCAGTAACACAGTCAGTCTTTAGCGATAAGACCGCCTGTTGTGTTACCTCTACTTTTAAGATTCGACTTTTTTGTTATCTTCTTTTTTATGTTACGAGGTGTGCAATAAAGAGTATTGTATTGTATTGTATTGTATTGTCAGTAATAAAATGTAATATCTAATATAATTCTGAAATACAATAAATATCAAAATCCCAATGCTCTGAAATCTGAAAATTGAATTTTTGAGTAGTGTTTTTTCAAAAGGACAATAGAGATTATTTCTCTAATTAAAACATAAAAAATAATCCTTGTCTACAGAGTGGAAATAAGCCCTTTTGAAAAGACACTCCTGATTTAGTAGTCAGCTTTAGTAATATGTAGCTTGGTCAATCAACGTATTTTAATTTCAATAAGTCTTACTTTTCCCTAACAGTATCATAAATAATGATTGGATACCGGTATATTTCTTTTTGCGACGAAAGTATTACATGGATATAACTTTTATTTCATTTTGTTCAGAATTTATACAGGGTGTTCGTTTCGATTTGCGATAACTTAGACAGGTTACTTGGGCCATTAATAGAAGTTGTCTGGTATAACGGCTTTTGGAAAATTCGATAAAAAATATTTTTTTTTGTTTTCATACATAATAAATGAAATGGTAAGTGTGAGAGAACCTTAAGAATAAAATAAAAGTTAATCTCAGGTGACTGACGGCACATGTCAAAATAAGTAACATTAGAATGTAATAAAGGTTGTAACACACATGTTCAGTGATTATAATAATAATAATAATAATCCGGCGGCTCTCTAGGTTAGGTTTTTTATATTATGTTTACATGTTTTGTATTGCTTTTGTATGTTTTATTTTATTTTACTTTTATAGACATTTTGTAAAAAACCTAGCCTAAGAAATTAACGAAATAAAGAGAATAATAATAATAATAATCTTTATTGACATATAAACCTAATATAACACTTTTCACAACATGCTAAAATACCATATAGGAAAGCTTATATATATTAGGTTTGAGACAGTTTCTCCAGAATTAAGTCTCTGACTTCCGAAATAGGACAGAGCCTGTGACTTATTTTTTTAATAACTCAATAACGGTAAGAGTTAAAACACTAGTTTCTTAGAGAAATTAATTATATTTGACCTAAATAAGCTTCCATTAAAGTTATAGCATATGAAGAAAAACACGCTGTATAGGTACCTATTATTTTTTATTGATGTTTAGTACGTAGGTTTTAACATTTTTGTTACAAATTCTGCACCTCTCACATCTGTTGATATCGAACGGTCGTTCTCTTTATTAAGTGGATCCTCAATGTTATAAGAAATCGATTGACAGTATCAAGCATGGAAAAAATATGATAATTTACTATAGCAAATTAAATTCAATAAACCCATAACAATATGTGGTTTAATTTTGAACGACATAGGTGTAATTATACTCGTATCCAAGGCTCGGAACCGGTTTAAAAAATACCGGTAAATAGCGGTTTATTTGGGTTTTACTCCGAGCTATAAGGAGAACGCGAACGTTTTAAGAACGTAACTATAAACCTCAATAAACCGGTTTAATCCACGATGGCTGGCGGGCGGCGGTAGGTACCTACGCCGCGCCGCTGCGCCGCGTAAATGAATACATGCAGAGACTTGTTTTCTTAGTAGAGAAAGCGCCCGTGCATTTGTGCGGTCGATATTTGATCTGCGTGCTGAATTTTAATCGCGTTATTCCTTAATAACTAGTGTCCGACCGAAACATGTTTTTTTACCGAAACAGAAATCGAAACCGAAAGTTCGGTTCTGATTATAGTTTCGGCCGAGACCGAAACCGAACCTTTTATAAATGTGATTAAAAGGTCGAATATAATGACAACAGATATTTTTTTACATATATGAATAATTTTAGAATTATAACTGACGTGAGACTCAAACATATTAAAATATTATCGAACCGGGTTACTCACGTACTTAAGTCGATGATTGCTCGACATGTTTCGACCCATTAAGAGGGTCCTCGTCCGGAGCACCCTCGGCCAAAGCCCGACGCGTACTGCGGGCCTGCGCCCTGCTAGAATGGGTACTGGCCACGGGCGGTGGTGGCGGGGTCGATGCAAGGAAAGATCTACCCTCTGTGTTACATTTGTCATAAAGGGGGTTGCACACAACATTCACTATATCACTTGCTAATAACGGGGCGTCTACACTGTCCATTGACGTAATACTCAAAACCATTTTCCAACCAAGTGGCACTGACCAACCACCACCACGATTAAAATTGGGATGGCGACATATTTCGATAGCTTCCCGTATTTTACGCGATACTATAAACTTTTCTCTCGCAAGAACGGTTACCTCATCGACGTATTGGATTCGGATTCGACGCACTAAGATTCGATAGAAGTACGCGTCGGGTTTTGGCCGAGTGTGCTCTGGACGAGGACCCTCTTAATGGGTCGAAACATGTCGAGCAATCATCGACTTAAATACGTGAGTAACCCGGTTAGATAATATTTTAATATATATGAATAATGCAACATATCGCTGGTCCAATATTACATGATTCTATGTCTTGACTAACGTAATGCGGAATGAAATCTTGACCAAGTTAAATGTAAAATTTTATAAGTAATAACAATATCATTATTATTCTCTTAAACATTCACGTCTCTCAATAGCGATTTTAACAAGGATTCATACAAGATAAAAACTCCTTGAATCCATAGTGTAAAACTTCAGTTTTATGGTAGTTTATCCTATAGGTAGGTAGGAAAACTTATTAAACAAACATCCTTTGCTCATAATACAGTGTGTAAGTCTTATACGGGCGATCAATTAAACCAGGCATGGGATTCATTAGTGTAATCATGGATTACAAGGTTTTTTTAAAGTTACTCTCAATTATGACCCCACAGATTTTTTTTAAGATTATCGGAGCAGCAATGTAGGTACGAACATTTGTTATTGTTGATATGGCAGTTATGTCATCTGCTTTTGAAATTAGCTGTCATCGAGTCTTTAACTCGCGTATGTTGCTCTACATTGCGCGCCGAATTATTTTGTATGGAAAATTTTGTTGCTATCATTTTAAGTAAAAGTTATTTGAATGTACTTAATTACTTATTATGTCGTAAACTAACACCCGTTAAGAGCTTCGCCCGTATTAGACTTACACCCTGTATTTGATATCTATCCTAGTCCAAGTCCATTCGGATTGGTACTCTGACAAAAATATGTAATCAAAGTTACCTATAATTCGTTCAATGTGATATCCGCTACAACTGCAAAAGTAGTGTTTTTTACACTTTTTGACCAAATGACGATGTCACATTTTCATAATTATTTATATTTATTTTCGGTGTTGGTAGGCTTGCTCTTTGTTAAAGTTTCGTGATGCCATGCTTTAAGGATCTTTTTAAAGATTTTGTTGTTGTATTTGGAAGTGTTCGATTCTGTGATTCAGTGTTACGTAATTTTTTTTATTTGAACTCTCTCAGAAAAGTGGTATTAGCCAAAATGCTAGATCACACTAGGGCATTTAATATTATTTATTGAAAAGAAAAAGAATGCGAAATTATTATAAAACAGTGTTTCAAATCTTGCCTACTTCTGGAAATTCTGAATTATTGTCGATTTAGGCCATAATATCAAATGTGTCCTATGGAAAATACATGCAGTTTTGCGACATTGCTCGACTAGATTGGCCATAATGTCTAAAGAAAGATGCGAAAATCCCCAAAACTTCCCAAATTAATTATCAAATGTATACGTACTAATTTAGGATTGAGATATAATTTCAATTCAATTTTGTTGTTTTTTTTACTTGTTATAAGTCTGACCCAATTTCATTCTGCGTGCGTTATATCTTGTGGAAAATGTGCTTATTGTTGTCTACGCTGGATGCAGGTCGAATCTAACCGGTACATGTGGAGGTCCAGAGGGGAGGCCCATGTTCAGCAGTGGACGTTTTATGGCTGAGATGATGATGTTGTCTATAGGCATAGACACTTCTACAATTATTTTACAATTCTACAAATTAGTAGTTTCATCAACTAATTATTGTAGAACTTTTATCGAAAAAATTAAATGAATAATGAAGGTATACGTTCGTATTCATAACAATTGATCGAAACAATATATGTAAAAATCCCTATTCAATTTGACAGACAACAAAATTTTATCAAAACAACTATTAAAACAAAATTACGTTATACGTCAATACTGAAAAAATGCTTTACTCGTAAATTATTCATTCACCCATCATTTTATTACATTGTCCAATTACTGGAAATACCTGTTGTCAATCATCGCCAACAGAAGAGGGAAGATGGTGGACACCTTAAATATACGGCACGACGAATTAATTAAGACCATAATAGAAGGAAAAGTAGAGAGGAAGAGGAAGGCAGTGAAGGGCGTACATGGACCGAAGTGAAAGAAAAAGTAGACGTCGTGTCGTATCAGTGTCTAAAAGAAAAGGCACTGGAAAGGACCATATGGAAATTGCTTCACAGACAAGAGCCCTGCTCTTAAGTTTATGATCACAAATACCAGCTATGTGCTCGTATTAAGTTATTCCATAGTGAATTTTATTATTATGGTAATAAAATTGATTCTGCCAAAGCCTAATTTGTACACATAGCTCGTATTTTTTATCATAGATACCAAGGATTATTACTATTCGTTAAAAACTTGAAACATGCACGTAACTAAGACAAATTCTAAAGTCGTTTAATGAAATAAATAACCTTCCGCAGTTACAACCTCAATATACTTAAATAAAATAACCAATATATCTGTCAATCTATTTTTTAATTGTGAAAATACGCGTTAAGAATTACACTATTACGGACGGACCCGACGTAAACCGAACGCGACCCAAAAGTACGATGTTTATATGTAGATTCGGTTCAGCCGAAAGGTTCGGCAGTTTTTTTGCCGAAACCGAACCTTCGGCCAAAACACGATTTTTAAGCCGAAACCGGCCGAAACCGAAACTTCTTCTTCAGTAAAAAATGGTTGACTATGTATGTCTGTAATAAGTATAATTAATATAATTATATGCATTGAACTAAAAGTGGTAGGTACTAATTTAATGAATCCAAAATTTAAATAATTTATTTTTTGTTAGAAATATTAGGCTAACTAGATTGTTGATAAACTATAATTGATAAATAAAACAACTTAATGTTATTAAAAACATAAAAGAGTGATTGTATAATACTTTCTATTGTTGTATTAATATAATGTATATAACGTCACATACATACTTTTATGTATTTAATTGCAACAAAATACTTAAACGTAAGTAGATACTTAAATAGTTACCCATTATACTCGTATATTTTTTAACGCTCCAACTCCAACTAATTGTTTCACTGAACCGAATTAGGTACACGTCCTTTCCGCAGTAGATGTTTCGATACAAATCCAGAACCAAATGAATCAGCGTTTGTTTGTCCTTGAATAAACCGGTTTATAAAGTTCTGAACAGGTTAATCGAACAAGAACATTATGTAACGTTCCCCTAAAAACCGGTTAAAATAAACCGGTTTGACGAACGAAACCGAAATGAAAAGGTTTTTCGCCAAGTACATGATAACGGTTTGAAAATTTAACCGGTATCCGAGCCTTGCTCGTATCTATATTAACACTACGTTGGACGTCAAAATGACATAAAATACTACCTGTGTCCGATCAGTAATCATAAATCATAATTAGGCACCTAATCATCTTCTATTTGTAGGATAACGCATGGAAATCATACAAATGGGATAAATCAGGAGACAAGCCACACCGAAAGTTCCACTTCAAGCAAGTAGCACGAGCCGTCAAGTTCACATCCAAGCTGTTCACCCAAGCGCTGTCCCGCCGCGTCAAGGTCACCGTCCTCTATGCCACGGAGACAGGCAAATCTGAACAGTATGCCAAAGAGCTGGGGACCATATTCGGACACGCCTTTAATGCTCAAGTGAGTTGCTATTTTGAAAAATGTTGCGATTGTACAATCACCATTAGAAATATCAGAGCGGTCAGGATTGTCAAATATCTAAGCAGGTCTATATCCTCCTGCTGCCCAGGACAACAAAATAATCCAATCAATTTTGAATCCATAGTGTAGGAAATAGAATAGAATTTCTTTTGTTTGAGGAGACCTTTTTATAGGCCTTTGGGCGGCTAGAAGCTATTGTGAATGCGTTAGAGACGTTTCAGTGCATGCTCAGATATTTTTGAACACCGTGGCCGCTCCGATATGTCTGATGGCTGTACTTTTTCGTACTAATATTCTAAGCGCAGTCAACTGTACAGTAAAAAGCAAAAGCTAGTATATAAAATCATTTCGTAATTTATTAGTGACTAGGATGACTGGCAATCCATTAACATTCATTTTATCATTTTGTATTCCAATTCATCCATTACCTGTAATTCTGTTTTCAATGTATTCATTTTATTACCAATTTATCAAAATGTAGGACATACCTATACGTGGTAATAGTAATGTACATTAGTAACGAATATTTTGTAACTATAAAATAAACATTTGGTATGTTCGTAAATGTTGTATTAATAAATGTAATAATGTTATGATTAATTACAATTTGACACGAGATGTAATATTCTATTTTACATTTTAATCCAGGTTTTCGCGATGGACGAGTACGACATGTTCTCTATTGAACATGAAACACTGATTTTGATTGTAACTTCAACATTTGGAAATGGGGAACCTCCAGCAAATGGCCAAGTATGGAAGTCAAACGTTATTTATATTTTCTATAAGGCTTAGGTAATAAGTGAATAGCGAGTAATAATAGGTTATTGTGTAAAGCAATGATCACACTGAAAATTTACAGAAAAAAAATCCACGTATCAAAAAGTAATACAAGTATAAGTAGATTATTTTTGTAACGAAACAGAAACACCGGCGTCAATCTTTCAACTAAGTGTACTGAAATATAAAAAGTATTCATTATTTCACAGGATTTCATAGACCATCTATTCCAAATGCAAAACAGAGAAAATGAAGTGGAGGGCCAAGGAGCTCCCAGTCCAGGGTAAATATTACTAAAATTATTAAATAACCACAGTTTCTAAATAAGTACTATAATTGTCGAACATAAATTTGACAGTTTAGAAATTAACCATAAATGTATACATATGACATAACGTTAAGTCTATCGGATATATTGTGAATGTTTTGTTTTAATTGCATCGTTAGTCGTACGTGTTTGGTTTTTTACGAAGTTTCCAACCCTAATACTGGCGTGGGCAGGCCCATTGCGTTAATCGCATGCATCTAAAGGTAGATTCACGCCAAACGAGCGAATGCTATTTCTATCCCCCACTCTACGAAATCAACGAATTTCGACGAATTACGTTTTGTGTAGCGAACGAATTTCCTAGAGTGGGGATAGAATGAGCATTCGCTCGTTTGGTGTAAATCCACCTTTACGCTGCGATCAACGCACAAAATAACCACGTGCTTAAGCCAACCGATTGTTTTCAGTTTCCGGACACCAACACCGAAATCTTTGATGAGAACTAACAGCATTATGTCTCCTCCTCCGACAACCACGTGCAAAAGACCCATTTCTCGTGTGGAATCCAATAAAAGTAAGAACATTGTTATAGACCATTGATAACTAAGGCTCTGTTTTAAAGATTCATAACAGATGGCCGGGACACAGTGAATACAGGTCAAAATATTTATTAAAAATAATATGATGTTGATGACTTAATTAAGTACATTTTTTAGGTACAACAGGGGACTCGTCGATCGATACCCTTGGCCCACTGAGTAATGTCAGCTTTGCAGTATTTGGCCTCGGTTCCAGCGCATATCCCAAATTTGCAAATTTTGCCAAGACTGTCGATAGAGTTTTGGGAGAACTGGGAGGAGAAAGAATCTTAGAGCTGGCCACTGGCGATGAAATGTTTGCACAAGAACAAGAATTTCGTACTTGGTCTTCCAAAATATTCCAGGTATAAACTTTTTTGCATAACTTTCAACTAACTATTCCAATAGAACCATACAGTCTGTTACATATTGTTTTAATTACAAAGTTAAAAGCTCATCTCAAAACTCTTTGTAAAATTACAATATTTTAGGTGGCTGCCGAAACATTCTGTGTAGCGGAAAATATGGTAATGGATGGGAGAAATGCCATTTCTAAACTGCCTCTAACGGAAGAAACTGTCAAATTCGGCAAACCTTCTGCTACTGTATCCATAAAGCAGGCGCTAGAGAGTACCTACAAGAGGACAATTATTCCTAGTGTGGTCAAAAAAGTAAAACCTTTAGGTGATAACACTGAAGATCGCGAGACTATATTTGTAGATATGCAACCAAGTGTAAGTTCATTCACAACAAAATAAGCCTTTCATTATGAAAAAAGCAATTAAAATAATTATAATTGTTAAACTTTATAGGATGAAGTAAAATACGATCCAGGAGATCATCTCGGTGTGCTGCCATGTAATCGTGAAGAAATTGTAAATTCAGTATTGGAAAGGTTAAAAGAAACAGATTTCGATGTCCCTCTACAACTACAAGTGATGAAGGAAAACCTTTCGCCTCTCGGTAAGATCGATATTTTTAAATTTGCAGTAACATTCCAAATCTTTGAGTAATTGTTAATTAGAATTTAATTTAAAGGTTCATCAAAAACATGGGAGAAACACGAACGTATACCTGCAGTGTCTATACGAGATCTATTCACACGTTTCCTAGACATTACCACTCCGCCATCCATGACTGTTTTAAAATACTTAGCACATGCGTGTTCTGACGAGGATGACAGAGCAAAAATAGATCAACTAGTTTCGGTAAGATATCTTGAATCAAAATTTTAAGTATGCTACCTTTTTGGAGTCAAATTAAGATTCATAATTATTACTACTTTTTATATTTTTAGGACTCTGAAAAGTATGATGAGTGGAAACATTACCATGTTCCCCACTTAGGGGAAGTTTTAGACCAGCTACCGTCGTGCAAGCCTCAAGGTTCCCTTCTGGCAGCCCTGCTCCCACCTTTACAACCACGATTCTATTCTATTTCTTCGTCGCCACTGGCGCACCCAAATCATATTCATCTCACTGTAGCAGTAGTTTTCTTCAAAGTTCGAGGTGAGTCATCAACAGTCATGTTGTTTTTGGCTAACGATAGTAATGCATACATTTTATTTATAGCATCGTTATTTAATACAACGAACTTCGTTTTTCACGACTAATTTCATGAAATTTATTTCGTAGATGGAAATGGACCAGTCCATTATGGAGTTTGCTCTAATTATATGAAGAATTTGAAGGAAACAGAAGAAATATTTGTTTTCACAAGACGGTGAGAGATTTTTTCTCTTTTTTTCTATTGGTTGGTAAAGTGAAACAGCAGGAGAATTAAGATACTTCATAGATCTTAAATGTGAAAAAAAAATTACCAACCAAAGATGAAAACTATTTCACTTACCCCACTTAACCTCGTATAGGTAATCCAAAATCATAATTATAATGTAACCATTTTGAAAAATGCTTATATCCTACTAGCATATGTACTGTCAAGTAAAAATGTAGTAAAAATGTAGGAAAAATGTATTTACTCCATAAAGTACTGTCAAGTAAAAATGTAGTAAAAATGTAGGAAAAATGTATTTACTCCATAAAAAGGTACTGCGTTTCAGTCTAGTATAATATACGACATTGTTGAGTCAAAAACCCAATGACGCAAGAGCCGATTATCTTTTGATTGTATACATTGGTATACGTCAGTAGAATCTAAAAAAATGTTAAATACCTAGAAACTTGCATTTTTCCATAGTAACGCACTTGAACTCAAAATCCTAAACCTTGAGTTTACATAATTTTTTAATTAAAATTATTAATATTTATTAATAGAAACGTAAAAATATATCTGCATACGTGTTTTACGGTATATCTAAAAGACGTTAAGTGCTATATAAGTCAGCCATATTTGTTTACATTTTAATAGATTCTACTGATGATTGGTATACAAAGTAATAAAGAAAATAATACTTTACACGTTATATGTTAACCACTTTGTGAAAATCCTCATAATTAGGTACTTATTATTAGCAGCAGTTTAGAAATTGAACTATTTATTTTGTTACAGTGCACCAACATTCCATTTACCAAAGGATCTGTCGGTACCCCTTATACTAATTGGGCCTGGTTCAGGTATCGCCCCGCTGAGAGGATTCTGGCATCACAGAAAATTCCTAATGAAAGAAAATCCAAGGGAAAAGGTCGGGCAAGTTTGGCTTTTCTTTGGATGCCGAACTAAGGGGATGGATATATACAGAGTTGAGAAAGAGCAGGCAATTAGAGAAGGGACTCTCAGTAGAGTGTTCTTAGCTCTCTCTAGAGAGGCGGGAGAGGACAAGGTAATCTATGTTGTATTTATTATCATCTTTTTCATTGTAATTATTGACATGTCATTATACCTAATCCTTTTAATGTATTTTTATTGTTGCTCTATAGTCTTGTAAACGCTTACACACTAGTTAGTATGTCAGTAGCCATGACCTGTATTTGTCAGGCCCCCAACAAGAAACTTTAGAACTATATTAGCATTTTCTGTCTGATGGGAAAATCGTAAGGTGGCCACAGGAACTTTGGAACGACACGACGTTACCCAATCAAGTTTGTGTTTGTTCGACAAAATTACTTAAATTAAAGAATACTATAACTCCCTGTAAAAGTCTCTGAACTTAGCAAATCGCTAAGTATTATTTGTCTCCTTCAGTCTTATATACATAGTTGATAAGACCGAAAGGGTCATACTTAGGTCTTACTTAGACGTTTATAAATAAGGCTCTGGTCTCACGGCGAGCTACTAAGCTCTGAACTATCGGCTATAAACAAGAACAAACGATACGCACTCCCGTGTAAATAAAAGAGACACGGCGATCCCGTGTAAATAAAAGAGCTCGCGGTGAGACCTGTGCCTTAGGGGGTTAGTTTGTTAAAAATGTTTTCGACAAACTTTTATTACAGAAATATGTCCAAGACCACTTGAGGGACGAAGGCAAAGCAATAACCAGAATGCTCGTGGATGAAGGCGGGCACTTCTACGTGTGCGGGGACTGCAAGATGGCGGAAGAGGTTCAGCAGACCTTGAAGCAGTTACTACAGCAGCACACTAGCTTTTCGGAGCTGGAGGCGGAGCATTTCATCATGAACTTGATGGTAATCATTTTTTTTATGTTTTTTAAGTGTCAATTGAGACTGACCATAACATCTTGAGACTGATCTAACATCATCAACCTATGATAGTCCACAGCTGGACGTAGGCCTCTCCTATTATGTCGAATAGCTTGTTCAAAATAAATTCTTTGAATAATATGCAGGTACAGAGGTATTCCATAATCCTTTTCCTTCGGTTTTTACGGAAATGTTCGGATACATAATCAAGGATCGGACAAACGCCCGTCATTTTGAAAACATAACCCTATTCCGCATGGTAGAAACTTCCTTATCTTATTTTATTTATTTATTTATTTATTTATTTATTTATTGTTCGGAGAACCAACAGCTTACAATACAGAGTAGCAATACAAATTAAGAAACAAACAGCCAATCATAGGTTCCCACCAGTAGTAACAGGTTAACAAACAAATGGTGGCTAGTACTAAATTAACACTATCGTATATCAAAGCAAACTTATTACTAAATATACGTATATAAATGCAACAATCGGTATAAGTAGTATATAATGTCAACAATAACAATCTGAACAACATGTTATCGCCCGGCTTACTCACTTAACCAACTCGTCTGTTAAGATCCGCCTTATGGTTGTTGTGTTGCAATTAAAAACATCAATGTCTCGCTTCCTCGAGAATTCATTTAGGCTTCTACCAGCTCGTAATAGAAAGCTATTTTTCCTATAATTACGTGATGTAAGTGGGATTGATAAGGGAGGGAAGTATCTTTTAGACCTAGATGGAGTATTGAAGGAAAGCTTGGCGAGCAATTCGGGACAATCAATATTGCCATTCGAAATGCTAAGTAAATAAGAAATATCAGCAATTTGGCGACGTTTATATAAAGGAATAAGATGATGTTTTTTACAAATATTTTCGTAATTAGATGAATTATAAGTGGTATTTAGTTTAAAGCAGAGATATTTTACAAACTTCTTCTGTATACGTTCAATTCTGTTAACATAAGTATTATAAGAAGGGTTCCAAATCTGAGACGCATATTCCAGTTTGCTTCTGACATACGTACAATAGAGGATCTTTATAGTTTTAATTTGAGTGAAATGTTGGCAACTACGCATAATAAACCCTAGAGTCTTACTAGCACTGGCTACTATATTGTCTACATGAGTATCAAATAAAAGCTTAGAATCATGGATGACTCCAAGGTCCCTCATACATGACACAGGTTCGAGAACATGATTATTAAGCTTGTATGCCGTCGGGATTGTACTACGTTGTCTAGTGAAAGTTAAGGAAAAACATTTGGAGACATTAAGGTCCAATCTATTATTTTGGCAATATGTGACAAGACGACTGAGATCTTCTTGTAAAAGTGCGGAATCTGCTAATGACTTAACTCTCATAAAAATCTTCATATCGTCAGCAAAGCACAGCAACTGGGCAAACTGGAAGCAATCGCTGATATCATTAACAAATACATTGAAAAGCAAAGGCCCCAGCAACGACCCTTGAGGAACACCACTGGGAACACTTACCCAGCTAGACATGTAGTTGTTAATGACAACAGCTTGAGACCTGTTATCGATATAGGATGTGAACCACCGCAATAGATCTCCATGAATACCCATATCATTTAATTTAAGGATTAGTAATTTATGATCAATTCTATCGAATGCTTTACTGTAGTCAGTGTACACTACATCCACTTGACTACCTTCAGACATGGCTTTAGTTATATAGTCATTAAGAAGTATCAAATTCGAAACGGTAGACTTACATCGCAAGAAACCATGTTGAAGAGGACTGAAATAATTCTTAATTGCCGCATATACTTGTGAATACACTAGCTTTTCAAGTACTTTAGCAAGTATACAAAGTTTAGAAATTGGCCTGTAATTAGTTACTTCAGTTTTGGAACCCTTCTTATGAACGGGTGTAATATAGGCTGATTTCCAAATCAAAGGGACATGACATTCAGTGAAGGACCGATTAAACAGTAGAGATATTGGGACTACAATAGTGTTTGCGCAATTAATCAGAAATTGAGATGGCATGTCATCAGGCCCGGCCGATTTAGACGGATCTAATTTTAGCAGTAACTTAATAAGAACATCTGAATCAACCTCTATATTGCATATACGTGAATTTGAATTAACCACGGAGGTGGCCACTTGGTCAGAACTAGGAGCAGAGAATGTTGTATGGAAATAGTTAGAGAATGCTTCACATATATCTTGGGCTGTGGTAACCAATCTTTCATCATACTTTAAACAATTCGGTACACCATGTGAGCTAGAACGTGACTTGATGTAGGACCAGAACTGCTTAGGGTTTTTAACGATGTTGCTTTCGAGCTTGCGAACATAAGTATTGAAGCATGTCTGCTCAAGTTTTTTGACCCTGTCACGTTGAAAATTATAACTGATTTGATCTGATATATTACCGTATATACGAAATTTTTTCAAATATTTGGATTTCTCTTTGATGCCTTTTTTTAGTGCGGGCGAATACCAGTTCGGAAAACTATCATCGTGTGTCATTTTATTAGGAATATATTTAAGTCGCAGATTTTTAAATACGGAGTAAAAGAAGTTAACAGACTCATCTAATGTGCGTCGCGAGAATTCATCCTGCCAGTTAACCAAGGTCAACTCATTGTTGATGGAAGTATAATCGCCTTTATTATAGAAATATTTAATACGAGAAGCGGTTTTTAAACTACTTATTTGAGCGAACTCTATCGAAACTAATATTGCTTTATGGTACGGGTCAATCGGTACTAACGGGTCCCAACACTCACTAACATGTACCACATCATTTGACAAAACAAGGTCCAATAACTTACCATATTGGTTAAGGACGCCATTATACCTATTGCCTTAAGTTTAAGGTGTTCAACTCATCAATCAAACTGCACTCGTCATTCGTTTTATAATTCGAAGGCACCAAAATAGAATGCTGACATGTCCATACAATGTTGCTCAAATTAAAATCGCCTATTATTAAATATTTGTCATCACATCCACGTAAAACAACTTCACCCAGACCGTTAAGGAAATTTGATAACTGCTGTGAGAATGTATAACCATTATTCTGTTTACATAAATATAAAACACACAAATGCAGTTTAATTGATGAGTTATGCAATCCCTTAATAGTCAAAGTTACCCACAGATCCTCAGCTGACGACTGGTAGGTAGGCTGCGGAATGGCTGCCAGCTCTTTGCGAGTAGCTATGATTACGCCACCACCACGATGCTGACCGGTTAAAAGCGAATCACGATCACGTCTCCAAACGACATACCGATCATCAAACAACTCTGTATCCAACACTCCATCTAGTAACCAGGTCTCCGTTAATATTATTATATCATAAGATGCAATTCTTAAATTACGGTAGAATAACGAAGTTTTCGAACGAAGTCCCCTTACGTTTTGGTAATAAATTGTAGGATAAAACCCTCCCCTATTATTAATTAAAGCCGTTTTAAAATATATTTTACGCAATAATAAAATATCAATAGAATAATCGAGCTGCATAGGCGGTGAATTGCATTAGATAAGCATGAAGGGTAAAATAGCATCTTTTTTAATTGATAATAAATGCAACACAAAGTGGAAATCGTAAGACATAGGGGTTTTCTAACAAATACGAGAGAGCGAGTAATTAAGCATAACTTAAGTTGATGTAAGAAAAAGACAAATATAGTTAAGTGCGCATGCCTTAAGCGGTGCATATGGAATGCGAATAGCGATAAGCCGTGCGCCCGATAACAATAAGCGGCCGGTCCGGCCGGTCCGGCAAATTCAGTGATACTCAAACTTTTGCATACATGGGCAAGAATATTATCAAAGATTGACACTACTGTAACTAATAGAAATAAAATAACTAAGTAAACTAAGACACAGATTAAAGTAACTTGTTTAAATCACTTTCGTTGTTAATGACGTAAACTTTCGAGTTGTCATCCCTGCGTACGTGAATCTTCGCGAATTTCACCCATACATATTTATAATTTTTAGATCTTAATTCAGTTTTAGTTTTCGTTAGCAAAATTTTGTAATCAGGTGTTAAATGATCATTCACAAATATCTTGTTGCGACAGTCCTGGAAACCGAGTTCTTCTGCTGACATAGTCTTCTTCAGTCTCGCTGATGCAATGAAGTTTTCTTTGATGTAACGGTTGACGAAACTAACGATGATAGATTTCTCTTTAGAATTATGAGACGGGATCCGGGATATATAATTTATATTAGTGGTTTGTATCGGGAAACCAACTAACTCGCCAATGCGTTCCATGATAATGAAAAGGTTTTCGTTATTTTTGAGTGGTACACCCTTCACTTCTATATTGTTGAGACGGTACCATTGGTCACGATTTGATATTTCCGATTTTAACTGAGCAATTTGCTGGCCAAGAGAGTTGATTTTGATATTATTTGCTTCGAGATCGGGTATTTTCTTTTCGACTTCGTCTAATCGCGTGAAGCACTCAGAAATATTAGCACCATTAAATGCACATGAGTTTTTAACCTCCGCTAAGTCCGATTTTATGACTTTTACGTCTTGCACTAGACCTGGGAGGCCCACCAAGTGAACCTCCATCTGTTTCAGCTTCGCCATAATCGAATCAAGGTCGGTCTTGGAAGTTGTAGGGGTAACCTTTTTACATTTCAGACATTTCCACGCGGCTTTACGACTTGCGCTGAGTTTTCTATATTCTTGCTCAGTTTGATTAGCGCAACAATAACCTATATTGTTATCGCAAGATCCACAGCGAATGGCGTCGGTAACATCGTCACCACACAAAGCACACTGCATGATGCAAAAATAACAAAACTTTGAGAAACACTGGTCAATGAAACAAGTTGCGGAGAATAATAGGAGGACGCGTGCGACGTAGGTGAATGAGCGCACCAGACTGATGATGATGTTAACATATTTTATTAATTTAAGATATTTATTTATTTATTTAAGATATTTTTTTATAATACGAACACAAAGTATCTAGGTATTTAGAAGATCCCAACTATTTCTTAGATACTTGTGCACATCATAAATTGATAATTGTTCGAAACGTCGTTACAACGTTAATGAATATACGCGGTATAATTCATTTAAATCGTTTTATTTCATGAATAACTATCGCGGTAACCGAAAATAGTACATTATTGCAGAGGCCGGGAAAGCGAATTTCGTGGATGAGTATTTTTACGAATCCACGAAATTCTATTTCCGTCCGAGGCACATATAGGACTTTTCTCCAAACATGCAAGGAAATAAAACAAAATTTATTACAATCGATTAAGTAATTCTTCTTGCAAATTGAATAACAATTGAAAAGAAAAAATCTCTTATGATTCCCGCCTAAACTTTTTTTTAATGCATGGTCGTTCATAAAAAATAGTAACGATATCTATGGTTTCATTAAACCGTACCTACACGACCTGACACACCGAGGCGTTTGTAACTCATGATAGAACGAGACGGCCATAGATTTGATCGCCGTCTCTCGCTCTATCCAGACCAGGCGTTTGGTCGTGGCTTTAGAATTTGGCTGTATGCATTTTTTTCAAAGTCCAAAAGTAGTTTTTAAGAAGTAAAAAACCATACATTAATGGATTTTAGTACAATTTCGCGGCCGCAAAAACTGTACAATAATGAAAATCTTTTTTTTTAATTTGAGCTGGTACATAAGAAGGTACTTCGCGTTTCGTTTTTGCTACATTAATGCGAACATTTCCGAGCATATTGGAGAAAAGATAATTATACACTCCATAGATCAAAACTCAATATCAAACATTCTAAGTCGTTTATTTGTCGTAAATTCACAATCAGGGTAAATCCATACAAGTAAGAAGGAGTTGGGATCTCCTAAACAGATAATTTGTGATACTGTTATCAATGATATCTTATAAAATAAAATATGTTAACATCATAAGATAAGGAAGTCTCTGCTGTACGGAACATGGATATTTTTTCGAAATGACGGGCGTTTGTCCGATCCTTGTACATAATACATGCCTGTGGGATTAGTTTTAAATACCAATTTATTTTTCACTGATTATCTGACTTAAATTAAATTATTTTACTTTTCAGGACGACAACCGGTATCACGAGGACATATTCGGTATCACTTTACGCACAGCAGAAGTGAAGAACGCGTCGCGAGAAACCGCCCGCCGGACCCGACTCGAATCAGCACAATCTCAAACATGTTGAGCGCTAGACGTATACAACTGACATTTTATTTTACTTTTAACTATTTAATATGAATTTTTACTCAACCTCGTAAGACCCAATGTACATTATAATATACTATTGTACATAGTTGTTGCAATCCAAATTGAATCTTCCATAAACCAGTTAAAGTAGAATTTCTTTCGTTTCGTTGCTTTTTGAAACAAACTAAATTCTTACCTATATTCACATAAAACTAGGTTCAAATTAAAAATAGGATAGTAACTATTGTGGGCCTTACAAAGATAATAGCTGAATGCATTAATAGGTATGTAATGTTCATTCGTGTACATTTATAGGTGTCAATTAAATTACGTTTTCAGTGATATCCACCTAAATTTAAATTAAAAACTTGACTACCTACTGACTATGATTAGTGAGTCAATAGCTACTAAAGTTTAAAATAATACCTATTTAAAATCGTAAAGCTATGGGCTATTAGCGTCTCATTTATATACATGAGAGAGACAGTTTTTTGTTCGTTTTTATCGCCGATAGCTCAACGCCTACACTCTTGGTGGTACCTGAGCGTTTACTTATATTTATTGTATTTAATTACGTGCTTCATAGTTGTATTGTAAAAACGACTGAATATCGCGAAGCCAGCCACCCATACATTCATAATTTATATAGGTATACAAATGCACCGTGTACAGAGAAGTGCAAAAATAAATATCGAAAGAATCCGCTCATAAATATGTTACGACGTTCTTAATAAGAACGCACTGGACACGGAACGGACTGGAGAGTGCACTGGGACATATTTTTGAACATTTTTGTACAGACCTTATTTTGTCTTTGACTGTACATAACGTCACACACAGTTCATTCAATATGCACACAGACAATAACACGTATGTGCGTGGCAAAGTACTCAGAACATAGCTTACGTGACAGAACTACAGAAAAGAACCGGGAATATCTTTGTACATAAGTACCTAGGCCATATCAGACCTTATTTAAAAAAGATTCAACGCCAACTTTACATAAATATCCGTGTGCTATGCTCAAAGATATAGCCATATTGCGCAAATGCACACAAAGTATGTAAATACCCTGTAATTACCGTGTACAATACCTACGAGTCGGTAGGTAAAGCGAAGTTCAAGTTAAGTAGGTAACATAGGGTTTTTTCGCATTCCAATTTTTTACATATCAAATGGCGTTGCATTTTATTTTATTTTATTTTACATGGTCTACTTGTCAACAAAAAATGTGGTCTACCGCTGTTCGTTTCTATTCAGTAGGTAGTGTTAAGTCGAAAAGTGGAAGACAAGTATTTTTTTTTAATTCGAGATTGTTTATAATTAAGTCAACATAGTTGTTGAAACTTTTATTAGAGAATAGACATCAAACTTCTTAAAATTTTACATTATTTATTGTATACCGTTAAAAACATTTTTGATAAAAGATTGGATCATTTACATTTTGTATTAAGAATAAATATTTACCGAGTAACCAGTTGTTTAACTCTTTCTCCTCACGACGTGGTCATATATTTCTATCTGAGTGTATCTCGGAGAGAAGATCCTTTGCTTCATGGTATTTTGCCCGGGGTCTTGCTGAGGATCAGGCCAGATGATCTTGTGATCGTGACGGTTTTGGAATAGCAGCCCTTTTTCCGGGTCCATTATGGGCTACAAATTACGACTTGGTACAATCGCCATCAAATATATCGTAGCGCTCACGCTCAAAAATATTTCAACACGTCTCTATAGTAATGGCAATAAAGGCTTGTTCATATATTTTTGAACGCCCCGGAGGCCACGATATATCTGATGGCGACTGTACAGTTCAGGTAATTGTTACACTTACCACTTTGTAAGTATGACAATCAATATGAAAGCCGCTATATTTATTTCCACTACCTAATGGTACGGTCACGTCTAATAATATGTCATACATTTTGGAACCTATGTCAAAGGGATAAGGATCAAAATCGTATATATATTATTAGAGCCATATGATGGAAGACGTCATTGAGCGATTTTCGGGTAATGACGGGGTAAATTGTAATCGACGATTGTGATACTGACAAGGACCAATGGTGCTTAAATAATATTCTTTTAGCGCACACTTTAATACCTTGTTATGCATTTCTCAACGGGTGACATTTTAAAACACTAACACGAGTGAGAAAATAAAAAGGTGTTCTTTGTGTTTTTGACAGTTCAATATGTAAACAAATACATGCGATTGCCGAGGCAATTCACAACTGCTTAAATAAGTCCGTTCCTTGAAAACGGTTATTTCAACAACAAAAGAATACTTTAATGGACTAAGAGTGTGCTTTGAAGATCTTTTAGAGTTATTTTCGTCTAGTTTTTAAAACATATTACTTTTTAAATTGGTTCCAAATTGGTTTTCTGTAGTGAAAACAGAAAAAAAATCTGCTTTACTGAGCTGGGTGCAGTCTAGTAGAACGTTACTATAATTATTTTAAAAATTGTGTTTTCAAGATAACTATTCTCGTACCTAGTATACTTAGGTAAATACATCGTTTTTTAGCATTGAAATAAGATAAATAAACAAAATAATTACGCTGTATGGTCCCAAACAAGATTAACGGGACGCAGAAATATGTTATGTAGCCATATAGATAAATGCAATTATTACACGTGGTTTGTTATAAGTGCCGTAAATGAAACGGGCTTTTAATAACCGCATATTTCCACCACAAAACGAGCCCTTTTGTTTTCTATTAACATTTCGCTTACCTTACAAATCCCGCTCCTGCTCGCTTACCTTATAATTCCTACTCATGTTACTCCTAACAGTGCCATGCCGCCAATGGTAGTAGCCCAGGTCACTGTCTCTTGGCAGCAGTATTTTGTTGGCCTTGAAGAACGGGCCCCAGTTCTCCGATATGAGGCGGTGCGCGTAGTCTATGTAGCCGGAGATTTCGAAACCGCCCTTCGTGAAGTGTCGAATGAATATTATTGACTGTGAAAGAGGCAAACAATTAAGATTACTGTTAGATGTCCCCATTACTGATAGGATTCCCCTCTTCTTCTATTCTTTCTGATTTTGTGCCAAATCTGGCCAGTCTGTTTTGAGCGTAGTCTCGATTGAGATAACATGATTTTTAATAGGTACCGGAATATAAAATCCATTCATAATATACATTTACATGTTTATATACGGAAACCGTTCTGTAATACCTACAATTGGCATAACGGAAGGCATGGAGAAGATGTATTATAAAAAACATTTATTTTATTTTCTCATTTCCCTGAAAATATCGTTTGGAATGTTATTCACGGCTAAGCGTTCACAGAATTCTATTTCAAACCTTTGAAATAGCTCTTTAAGAAAGAATAAGCCAAATGTAATCCGCTTTACCTTACGAATACTGGATACGTTTAACACTTCGTCACTCCGATTTATCCTACGTACGAGTATGTACTACCTCCTTTGAATTTTTAAAATACCTCGTAAGTCATAATCAAACCCCGGATGACGGGAGCAAAAATGCGTTTGTCACTAGTGCTTAGTTAAATATCGACTATTCTATCGACATCCATACCAACATTTTATGAATTAGAAATGTATTGATCAACAGTAATTTATGCAACCGTACGTAATCAGAGGCATTGCGATCTAAAATTGATAAACAATAATATGTCAACAATACCTAGTACCACATGACAGTTACAAAACCAAAATTAAAGCCAAAAAAGCAGCTTGAATGTCTTTCAGAATTTCAAAGTGCACTTGTTAAGATTACTTTTACATCCTCAAGGCGAAATTATTCACAAAAAATATCATAATGTGTTTAAAAAAATTGGTGAATTCATATTTAATATCTTATATATTTTTGATATCTGGAAAAGAAGTGGAACTACTAGGGAAATATAAATAGCATAATCTATAAATTTCAAATTAAAAAATCGTTCATATGGATGTCGATAGATTAGTCGATATTTAACTAAGCACTAGTGACAAACACATTTTTGCTCCCGTCATCCGGGGTTTGGTCATAATTATTACTTTATAATAGTTGTGTATAATATGGCACTTTCACTGACTGTCACCTCTCAATCAGAGTCGGGCAAATAGTAATATAATTACTCTGTAAATTACATTAGTAACACAAACACAAAGCAATCAGAAGGAGTAATCATATTACTTTTTGCCCAACTCTGCTCTCGATTAAATGGGCTACTAACAATTCCTCACTAGCTAGCTAATACACTTTTACTTTTAGCTATAGGTACTCTCATTAAAAACTTGCTGAAATTGTTACCTGCAGAATGTCAAACCGTGCTCTAGGGGCATTGACATCAGCCCTCTCGTAGACTAACAGTTTTACAGTGTTATATACCCAAAGATTATTGTCTCTTATAATCACCTGCAGTAGAACTGCCACCTAACGGTTCAAGGTGTCACTGACATCAGCTCCTCATTGGCAAACACGTGCAGTAGACACTTCCAAATATACTCTAATGGATATACTTACGAAATAATTATCTAATGGAAGCCGAGCCGGTTGGCCCTGCTTAGGTCACGGTTAAAGAATGAACAGGCCTACTACCGCGAACATCGAAGTTCGCAAATTTCGGGGATTTTTCTCTATCTGACGCCTTCGTTGGAGTGACAGAGATAAATCTAATAATAAAATCAGCTTCCTCACTGGATAGCATTCATAGCTTTTTATGAAATTCCAAGAAGCACTGTGTCTTTCAGTATCCCGGTTGGCTCTCTTTAACAATACCAGCTCACGGTTGAAAGGGTCCCTGTCTCTTTTAGTTACCTGCCACCTGCCCCCTTATTGGTTACGACGTTGTTTCACAGTGGAACATACAATCTGGAGGATCAATAGCTGTCTCGTTTAGTTGTCCGCAGTATCCTAAGGCGGTTGGCTCTCTCCCACACTGCCAGCTCACTGTTAAACGGGTCACTTACATTTGCCCCCTCACTGGTTGCGACGTAGTTTCACAGTGGAATATACAATCTGGAGGATCAATAGCTGTCTCGTTTAGTTGTCCGCAGTATCCTAAGGCGGTTGGCTCTCTCCTGCATCGCCAGCTCTCGGTTGAAGGGATCACTGACATCTGCCCCCTCACTGGTTACGACGTAGTTTCACAGTGGAATATACAATCTAGATGATTACTGTCTCATTTAGTTACCAGCAGTATCCCAAGCCAGTTGGCTCTTTCCCGCACCGCCAGCTCACTGTTAAACGGGTCTCTGACATTTGCCCCCTCAGCGGTTACGACGTAGTTTCACAGTGGAATATACAGTCTGAAGGATCACCGTCTCTTTTAGTTACTCACAGTATCCCCACTTCCCCAGCCGGTTGACTGTCTCCCGTACCGCCAGCGAACGGTTTAACGGGTCACTGACATTTGCCCCCTCACTGGTTACGAGTGTGACGACGTAGTTTCACAGTGGAATAAACGATTTTACTGTCTGTCTTAGTTACCTGCGGTATCCCAAGCCGATTGGCTCTGCCGTACTGCCAGCTCATGGTTGAATGGGTCACTGACATTTGCCCCCTCACTGGTTACGAGTGTGACGACGTAGCTTCACAGTGAAATATACGATTTGGAGGATCACTCTCTCTTTTAGTTACCTGCAGTATCCGCAGCCGGTTGGTTCTCTCCCGCACCGCCAGCTCACGGTTGAAGGGGTCACTGACATTAGTCTTCTCAAAGGCGACCAGTAAACAGGCTTGGCACAGGATCAGTGCGGCAATATGTCACCGCGAGATATACAGGTTTTCAGTGGCGCGTGGAACACTCCACGCGCCACTGAAAACCTTGAACGGGGTGATTTAGTAGGCTATACTGAACAACTTTTAATATGGGCCAATCACGAAATCTAAAAAAAAAATTGTCTTTTTATACATTTTGACCGATTGATCACGACATTTTATATGAAAAAGGCAAATTTTTTTTTGAGATTTCTGGGTTAGCTCCATAGTAAAAGTTATTCAGTTTAATCTACCAAATCACCCCGTTCAAGGTTTTCAGTGGCTCGTGGAACACCCTGTATACTATCCATCCCTCTTTTATTCTAAAAAATCTATCTTGCGGCGACATACTGACATACCAATCATGTGCTAAGCGTACTGGTTTGGAGTGAGAGTATCACAGTATTATATGGAGATGGTTACCTGGAGTATCCCAAGCCGGTTGGCTCTCTCTCGAACTGCTAGCTCCCGGTTGAAGGGATCACTGACATCAGTCCCTTCACTGGCCAGCACGTATGGCTTTACTGTTGGGTACACGATCTCGTGGATGAATGCGCGACGATCGTTGAACTCCTTCTCGGATAGGGTATCGCCATTAGCTCTGTAGATCAAAACTAGTAATGTACCGAAAAATATTAATTAATAAATTTGTATCCATAATAGGCATGCCGTGGGTAGGAATCGAAAATAACGGACGCCTGATAAGAAATATTGCTAACAATTCTTTTAAATTACTTAAGTATTAGAAATACCGTGCAAATCTACGTATGTAGATGAGTTTATTTGTTGTCAAAACAAATATTTTATTCAATAATCGACGAATAGCGGATACTTTAAAAAACATATTTGACTGAAATTACAAATACTCCAAATACACTCCAAATATTAAGTATATTGGGCACAAACAGAATTCATTTCGTGATAATGAAATTAATAGTGATATTCATTAGGATATGAGTTATTGGAAAATATCGTAATCACGGCTAATTTATTGTTACTTCATTAGTATTTATTTTAGTAGTCTAGTTTAACGTAGTTTTATTTGAAACATGCCCATGTCGAATCCATGTATGTGATAATCTCCGTCAATAAAAGTTGCGAACAATGTCACATCACATCATCAGCCTATAATCAGTCCACCGAGCAGCGGACTGACTATAGGCTGATTTGTCCAGCACAGGACAAAGGCCTCCCCAATTATCTAAGGGTATGGACACATTTTGAGGTAAATACCCATTATCGCCACGCTGAGAAAACGGGTTGGCGATCGCAGTAGTGTGGAGGGGCCACTGTGATGATGCTGCTGCCCATCATCAATCTACAAAAAAAAGGCCATCAGTGACACTTCAAATCTCTTAGTAGACTCTTACAACACCCACGGGACGAGTTCGGGGTGGTCACAAATGTATTCTTACTGCCGTCACCACACGGCGAACCATGTAATCAAACCGTATATCAAAAATGCGTATAATTTTCAATTTACATCATTGATAAGGTACCTGTATCCTAACGCAGCGACAGTTCGCGAAGTCGTGATACTCCTGAGGTTCCTCAGATCTGCTATTTCTATCAGAGAGTCCAAATAGTCCTCCCAGGAGTCAAAGGCTAGGAGGCGTCGATCGGCCTCCACCGCCACGGGGAACTCGTTTTTCTTCTCGGCCATCGCCATGATTGTTTATTAGTTATTTAAAAATAGGGGTAATAAAAATAATTGTATTTATAAGAACATCGGATAAACCAACATGATCGACGGTTGACGTAAACGTAGCTAAAATATAAATTTGACAGATTACAAGTAGTTGTTATTGATGGACGAAAAAGTTTTTATATTCATATTTTTTTAGATATAAAACAATAAATATATATTGGCGTCTCCTCTGTTATTATAATAAGAGTAGGGTTTAGGGTCCAATGAATGAGACAATTACCAACTTCGTATTTGAGTACTGGTTTATTCTTCACCAATTCGCGATATTAAAACATCATCTTAAAATAACACAGCGTATAAGACTACGTCTGCAACTGACCATTTCGATGACAAGAATGCCCCCACCGACCATCAGTCAGGCTACTTATAGGACTTAGAGGGTCCGGGCGGGTGCAGGTGGCGTGACGTCATAGTGGCGTGATCGCCTCATCGGTCAGGTCAGGTGCAGCTGTTGTTTTTGTACATTGATTACTATTGGATATTTTTCACATTTTAGATTCTACATGATGACGCCGCCGTCACGGCCATACTGACATACGCACGTCCTCGTGCGTGCAGCTTTACAACAAAGCATATCAGAATCGAAAGAATGAATTTAACTGTTCGATCATCCTGACTGATAAATTATCTTGGCTTGATACCACAAATGATAAATCAGGTTAGCCTGTCCCGAACGTCAGGACTAGCCTCTTAGATCCTTCTGCATGACACTGGAGGAGTCACTTCTTCTTTACCTGCTAGTCCGGGCATTGTTCTTTTTGCCCCTTTAGCGGAGTTATTGGTCCGGTGTCCTTCAATCAAAACGTACCTTTTCCTTGGCTAGACCGGACATTATTATTTTTGTCCCTTTAGCGAAATGATTGGTCCGACCCGACATCTTTCAATCAACATATACTCATCTTTATTGGCTAGACCGGACACTAATACTTTGTCCCTTTAGCGTGCTTAAAACTGATTGGTCCGGCATAGCCCTTCAATCATATTTTTGTACTCCCTTTTTTGGTTTTATTCCATTTAATTTTTCTTTTGGAAAGCTACTATCTCTCAACAATATACTGTCATCATCATTAACATTTGGCAAATGGTTATAGTGACAAAATGAATCAAACTATTGTCAATGTGACACACCGCCGTCACGTCATCATGACTAATTGACTATAATTTTATTTTTTTTTTATTAACTCTTTTTTTTTTAAATATCTAGTACAATGTTGATTCTATGTTGATTCTAGACCGCTTACGTAACTTTTTGTTTTTACTATTTTTTTTGTTCTTTTTTTTTTATTAGTTTTATGTTTCTATTTTTTTTAAATCATTATTTTTTAAATCCGCATTTCGCCCTCAGCGTGACCATTTATTCTCCTTATACATGTTTATTGTAATAAGACCTAAGTCAATGCTTTTTTTATAGACTATCTACATTTTTTTTGACATAGCAATGTAAACCAAATTCAAATATGACCTCAATTTTAAACCGGCAATTTACATCGAACAATAACCACTTTTCACGCTTTTGTCATTGCTCAGAAATTTGTTTTGAGTTGACCAAATGAAATATTTTATCGTTCTATTTTCATAATTCCTGCCACCTGTCTTAGCTATGTTGTAGCGGCTGCACTTTTAACACATTTCTAGTAGACACAAAATTCAATTTTATTTCATTACCATTGCAAACATATGAAATAAACAACCAAAATATTTTTCATCCAAATGTTCCACAAACAGGCCATAGATTAAACACAAATTTTGATTTATTCGAATTGCATTTGGAATATTTTTTTGCCAACCCGCGATTCTTCAAATTTTCTCGCGCTCACTTTACGCTCAATATTCCCAGAAAGTCAAGAAAATGTTTTTTTTTTTTGTATGGAACATGTACGTTGTATTTGCTGAACATCTGAACGACTCTCTGATATTTAGAGTGTAAGTACCTAAGATTTTTTTTCTTTACTTTTGGGATGTTTTGAAACCAATAAAGAACTTTAATTTTTTTTTTTAAGTTTTTTTTTAACCCAGGTATTTTACTATGCACTAGATTACTAACTGACCAGATCAAAGAGTGAGGTAAGATAAGCAGCAATTTTGTTGACTTACTTCGATCGATTTCACTGCATAATATTCTTGGATGATATATGGTATGTGATATTTCTGACCATGTGAGCGTAATTTTAAGATAATATTGATTTCTGGGGCACAACGTTGGTCGCCAGTTCTTGTGTTTTTTTTTTTTGCTGATGTGTTGGTATATTTCCTTTAAAACGATATTTAGTCACGATTGCAAGCTCGCCGTCAAGCGATAGATTCTAGAATATAGAATTTCACTTTTTTTTTTTTTAGGGAAGTTAGAACAAAAGTCGTTGTGTCAATTTTTTTGTATCAACTGATGCAGTTTTCTGTGAATATCAACTATCTATGTCATCAAAGTAACACTAAAGTCGAATTACAGGACTAAAGTTTTAACATTCCTACAAGGCCCTTAAAGGCTGCCACCCAAATTTGTTTCAAATTGTGACATCACGGTTGCCAATCAGTGATAAGTTTACTATGGAAGAACAAGAAAATTGCTATTTTAACTGCGAACTAATAACTTCAATATGAATGTTGTACAAGTTTTTTTTTTTTAAACTACAGAGTGAACGGCGAATTTTTTTTTTTTTTAGATTTAACTACACTATGTCACAAAAATTAACACTAAGAATCAACACTATTGCACAGTAATACCAGTGTAAACAATAAATTAAAAAAGGTCATGAGCTTATCCTGACCTAGAGGTCGTGTAAAATTATTCACCAAAATAGACAGCATGTCTCAAACTCTATAATTTTCACAATTCATTAATTGCAATTCTCATTTACATTTGTGCAACGAAAATGACAACACTTCAACGCTCATTAGCAGTGAAATTCTGACGCCGTAACTTAATCAAATTGTTATCGTGTTAAATTATTATTACTATTTGTCTATTATCATGTGCTGAAAACATGGAAATCCAAGAAATTGGCAGACGCTTTTTATTATATTCAAATTCAATTAGTTAATCAAATTAAATATACTTTGATGCCGACCTGTGCCAAGTTACAGGCACACCTCATTTTAAAAATCAAAGTGTCCTCAATAAAGACTGTTAGTTTTTATTTTTGCCTGTTGTCAACTTTTCTAGGTAAAGGATGTCAACGAATAAGTGCCGTTGATCAAGATTGCCAACAATAATGAGACATTTTTCTATCATGTTTTACGTACAATTTTCAGATGCTATGTGATATGTAGCACTCCAAACGGGGCTTTGAAAAAGAAAAATATCACCCAACTTTAGGTACTTTAACTGAAATGGTATTTTTTTTATATTTTTGAAATTTAAAAATCGCTTTCATGATTTATTAAAGTTGTTTTTTGCAGTTAACCTATTGATACCGCCCTTCTGAGGAAGTTAAATCACTATATTATATTGTAATCAGTAAATCTTGTAATTTTCGACCATAACTTAATGACAAAAGTGTTTTACGACTACCACTTACAACTGCTAAAGTTTCAAATTGATACGAGTGACATGTGACAACAGATTTCAGCGTTTGTAATTTTTATAGGTAGGTACCCGGTGCATACATTTTTTTATTTTGCTTAATTTTTTAGACATTTAGTCTTAAATACTTCTTCAGAAGACTTTAAATTTAGACTACTTTGTTGTTATTTTCATGATAACGCAGAATTTAAATAAAAATCCTACTTTAGATAGTAATTTATTGATGTCGATGGGCACTGAACTCTGACGCCGTCAACGCGTCATATGTGTGAGCAAGTATTTAGCGTCAAGTCTTAGGGCAGTGTCAAAGGGCTCTCATTTTTTTATTAAGCCAAAAGATATTTAACTGGTATTGGCTTGTGTTTTTTTTTGCATCTTTTTTTTTGTTTTAATTAGTTCAGTCTTTGTGAACTTTAAACCAGAAGCTATATGTTCCTAAAAAAAAATCCGGATCATTTATCAATTTGGCCACTAATCCATGCCATTTATCAATTTGGTAACTATTCAAAGACAAAGGGCACCTATTGGGTCTGATATTATAATCGCACATACGCATTGCGATTTTTATTATTTTTATTACTAGCTACATGGGTCTAGTAAGAGATTAGATTCAGTTGGAAATAACCAAGAGATAAGTAACCAATCAAATTGATTTAATTTCTCCGATTGTACTTATTCACGTGTGTGTTTATCGATAAAGTTGCTGAATTTTTTTTCACGACGTTGACGATTTGTTTCTTATCTTGTTAAGTTTTTGTCAATTGACCAACTATCAAACAAATTATTGTTTATTTAACAATAATTACGCATCAATGTCTCAGAAAAAGTTATAGGTACCGGAAATTAGGACACAAATTCCTGCTTATGTTCTCATTATGATGTGACGCATCGTGATCGGTAAAATCGAATGGTAAATCATGTACTATATTGTACGTGCAGATTGTTAATTACGGGATTATTAAGATACTTCTGAAAACTGCTTGTTCAAAAAATGACTCACCATTATTGCAATTCATAAAACTGCTTAGTCACAATTATATTCATGCAAAGCAGTTAAAATTATCACTTGTTTGCTGGTATTTGCGGTAGGTATTGTTGCCCGTAGCTGAAGTTCCATCTTCCTTTCGTTTCTTGTACCGCATAGGACAGAAAGTAGCGTCGTGGTTGATGTAGTTGCACACGTAGCAGGGAACAGTAGATTTAGGTTTGTTTTTGTTCAAGCGGCCGTCATAATCTTCACCACGGTGACCAATTTCTTCGCATAATTTGCAGTTCTCTCGAAACTACTGTATCGATGTACGTAGTTTTATTGATGAAACTCCTGGGATCACTCTCTTTATAGGTGGCTTCCACATTCCTTAGTTTAGGTGTGAAACCGCGGAGAAAATTCTCTTGATCGATTCTGGTATGTTCGGATCCGATGGAATCATCTTTGACAGAGAATGGGCGAAAATACTACTCGTAGCTACAGCTTTCTACTGCGTCCAATCCAACCGAATAGGCCAATATTTAAACGAATGTAGACTTGATTTGATGGCGAATTTGGGTTCGGCACTTCTGATATTGGCGTCTCCTCTGTTATTATAATAAGAGTAGGGTTTAGGGTCCAATGAATGAGACAATTACCAACTTCGTATTTGAGTACTGGTTTATTCTTCACCAATTCGCGATATTAAAACATCATCTTAAAATAACACAGCGTATAAGACTACGTCTGCAACTGACCATTTCGATGACAAGAATGCCCCCACCGACCATCAGTCAGGCTACTTATAGGACTTAGAGGGTCCGGGCGGGTGCAGGTGGCGTGACGTCATAGTGGCGTGATCGCCTCATCGGTCAGGTCAGGTGCAGCTGTTGTTTTTGTACATTGATTACTATTGGATATTTTTCACATTTTAGATTCTACATGATGACGCCGCCGTCATATATAATGTCAACAGAACTCTGCTATTATGTTTAATTTAATAGTAGGTTGGTATGATCAATAATTTTATTATAGATTTAGAAATTAAATTAGAATGTCGACATCAAAAACTGATAAGTATTTAAAAGATATTAGAGTAGAGAATCGCAAGTCATGACAAAACAGTCCCTTTCACTATATCACTATACAGTCATGGGTAGATCGGGTAGTTAACGCTTTGAAGTTCTGCATCTACAAACTAATAATTCTAAGCAACAAAATTTTCTATTTTTTTCGATGAGACTATAATTCAAGAAAACATCAAATGCAATCGGATGATATAAGGACATATCCCGTAAATGTAAATGTTTGCAGATTTTTCTATGAAAGTTCGTATCTAATCCGTAATAGGTAACTATTTCACCGAAAGTATATTAGCTTTCATACTTGATAACACTGTGTCTAGTTAGGCTGGTAAGCTAGTTTTGCACAGATCTTACTTCTATTTAGCCCAAATATCTATTTATTCTCAGGATAAAATAGTTAAGTCCAAAAATGTTTATACTACTATTCGTTTAAGCTAGGTTAAAAAGGATTTAAAGGAATTCTAAATTGCTGTGGATACAAAAGACACATCTTACTTTTGTATTTAAGTAATACGAGGGGCATGCTGAAAGTTTCTGGACTGGGCCACTTTAGAGATCACTCAGTGTATAGAAACAATTATCTACTGAAAATATAACTCTTTAGTATTTTTTTAAGGTATATTTATTTGGTTTACTTCTGTATTTTAGGATTTCATTCGATTTGAAAATTGTGGGTCAGGTGATTTTACGAATTTCACTAAATTTATTCTGTAGCGTTTTTACACTCCTTTCAATATGGCCTTACTCAACGATGAAGATGAAATTATAGGCTAAGATTCTTATTGGGTAACAAAGCCCAGTTCATGTAGAACTGATTGTAGTAGTTTTAACAAATTGTATTGCTTCCATTTTTTTCTTATGGATGATTGGAGAGAGAACAACGTCTTTTAACAGGCATCCCGTAATTTCAAGTCGTAAAATAACATTCATAAAAAGTTTTATGTCAGGAAATTCTGACATTCTTAGGTAACCATGCGACTCACTAGAAAAAAATCTAATATAAACGTTTTTCCTTAAAAAATCTATAGTCTCAATGGACTACCCAAACCTTCCATACAAAAATCCATAAACTGAACTTTTCATATAAAATGTGACATAAGAAAAATGGGCTGTGAGCTTTAATAAATGTTGGTTCAATTGTATTAAAACTTTATAGGCATTATCAAAAGAGTTAAGAAACGCGATAATTAAAACAAGAACGGCATAATTATTATAACGTTTCCTAGTATCCAGAAACTTTCAGCATGACCCTCATAAGATCCTATATACCTATATTCCGGTTAGTAACGGAAACAGCAAACTTTGTGTCGCATCCTTATATCAAAAACAGGTACGTTATTAGTCCACAAATATTTCAACTCTACTCAAATTGACATTTTGAAACTGTCGAAGTTATTATCGGCCAAATTTAGGAAGCATCAACTATTTCCAATATACGCAATCTCAGGAATAGTTTGCGGGTAAGTATGTCCTCTGTTTAAAGCTGCTTAGAGTGAACAGAGTCTTGATCCTCTTAGGGCAGACGTTATGTACCTATGGCATAACGACGGTGACTATACACTCGGTCTTAAGGAGATTTTTTCTACTCCGGCACTTTTATCTGTCATTTATATAGTCCCGCCAACAAATATAAAAGCTGGGCTTACACAATTTCAGAAAAGTCTATATACTCTATTCTTCAAAAACACCCTAGGCTTATAAAGTCGCTAAAATGCAACTGCTAGCAGAGATACCTACTCAATTTACAACAAATCGCAAACCTGACAACTTAACAAACAACTGGATTCATATTGTTTGAAATAATAACGTATCTAAAATAATTGCTACCAACGTAAGGAAAAAAACGCAAGTGTCTTAGAATCGTCACCGGCAGGCAGTAACTGACAGTTTAAAAAAAAAAACGTTACCGTGTCTATTACATTCCGTCATTTGTTTTTTCATTGTTATTTTCAGTTTGTGCGGCAATCTTTAAATTTGTTTAAAATTCTTTTTTCATCTTTTTTTGGACTGTGAAGTGAAGAAAATAAATTTAATAATAATAAGATAAGATGGATTATGATGAGGACTTGGTTCTGACACCGGAAGAAATATCGACGGCGGCACAATCAGTTACTGAGAATTTGTTGCCTACAAAATCGCGGCATCTTTACGATCAGTCGTACAAGAAATTCATGGCGTGGCGAATCGAACACCAGACTTCGTCATTCTCAGAGAATGTCCTATTGGCATATTTTAAAAGCCTCATAGAATTATTCAAACAGTCTTCACTTTGGGTTGAATATTCAAAACTCAAGGCAACTCTCAACATATACCACCAGACAGACATATCTAGATACGCCAAGTTGCTGGCTTTATTGAAAAGAAAGTCAGAAGGTTTTAAGGCGAAAAAAGCGAAGACTTTTTTACCAGATGAATTAAAAACATTCATTGAGCAAGCACCTGATCGGAATCATCTATTCAACAAGGTAAATCTATAGTTACATACTTGTTGTTTTATTGTTTTATTAATGCACTAGTATATTCGGTTAATTATGTTATTTAGGTATTCTGTGTATGCAAATATTGTATTTAATTACATTGTAAGGATTTTTAACACCTAGATTCCTATTTCTTGTTACAGGTGGCTGTAATTTTTGGAATAATGGGGGCTTGTCGCCGGCAAGAGTTACACGATTTAAAAAATTACAATATTATTGATGCCCAGGAAACGCTAGTGGTTCATATAATGAACACCAAGAACCGAATTGATCGCACTTTTACAATAACAGGGAAATATTACCATATCTGCAAAAAGTACATGATTCTTCGCCCAGATAACTGCAACACTTTGAACTTTTTTGTGCGTTATGCTGACGGGAAATGTTTTGCTCAAAATATAGGTAAAATAATTAAAGTATATTTTCATATAACAAACTGTGTTTTATTTTGTGATAATCCTTAGTCGTAGAAAAAGTAATGTATGCAACGTTGTTTAACCGAGTCAAAAAATACTCGTGGCGTCTTTATTAACAATTTTCGGCTTCGCCTCAAATTGTTACTTACGCCACTCGCCTTTTTTGACCTCTCTTAAACAACTGTTTCATAAAATACTATTACCATGCTTCTATTTTTTAACCGCCTTTATAAATGTCTCCTAAGTTGGCAAAAATTGCCGCTTATCCCTTTCCACCTTATAGAAACAAATAAATATCTTGGAACATCTTACACAAGTCGACCTAGGCCCACGGTAAGCTCAATTAAGGCTTGTGATGTAGGTACCAAGCGACGATATAATATATAATAGATAGATACATATAGATACTTAAGTACATAGACAGCCATGACCAAGGAACAAATATTTGTGATAAATAAATACACAAATAATGCCCTCGCCAGGATTCGAACCCGGAACCTCCAGCTTCGTAGGCAGGGTCACTACCAACTAGGCTACGGAGGCTGACATATTATTAAGATGGAAAGCGACAAATCATACTCAGCGGTTTGCTAAGTAAGGAGACGTTCATAAATAAGCTCATCATGAATTTTTTTTTTGTAAGAAGGGTCCACGGAAAAAACATGTCCAAACCCTCAAAAAATCAGGGCAAATTCACTCCTTATTCTGTTAAAAGTAAGATTTTCTTCTGTAATTTGAATTGACTAGACATGTTCTTTCCGTGGACCCTTCATATATAATAGACGAATGTTCTGTACCATTTCTATCAATTATGATTAGTTTTACACAACGTATCAACAAAAAAACAACAAAGTACTTGGTTAGGAATCCAACTTTCATTGCAAGATAAATCGAATAAATGAGTAATTGGTGGACATTTGTTTATTTTATACTCGAAAAAACTTACTAATCAACTGTTAAAAAGAGGAAGTTTTCAAAAGAACAGTCTTTTAAGTAGGATTTTTTAAATCAAGGTATTTTAAAGAAAATTTGTCGAAATGCAGGGCCTTACAGATATTACAAAAGTAAAAGATTTTTTCCCCTCACTAGCTCGTAAAGCGCTCGTTTATCGTTTAATACGAGCGGGTAAAAACGCTTTTTACACTCTTGTGAATAAAGTAATTTGACATTGCTCTAATTCCTATAGCCCCCTACTGCCTAGTATAAGTGGATCTGTATGACCGTAGTAAACATGCGCAATCGGAGCTCACATGTTAAATTGGTCGTTCTCATGGGTGACTTTGTAAGCCATTGGCGATATTTAAGTTCCAGAAGTAAGTCTATTCTACGATACGTTTCGACATTGAGTTTTAAATGGTTTCTTTAAGTTATTTTACATTTGGATGAGATTTGTAGGTAATCATATTTCCTCGCGATAGTGAGGGGAAAGAAGTTGTATTACACTTGGCGGCAAAGTTTGTTCAACTCTCGTGCCTTGAGACCTTCGCAATGCTCAAGATTCCAGTTTTTGAACCACTCGCTACGCTCGTGGCTCAATTTTGGTATCTTTCGCTAGCTCAGGTCTCAATATTGGCACGACAGTTAAACAACAACTTTGCCCCCTTGTATAATAAATAACTATTTTTTAATGAGAACAAGATTTATTTGATTGGTAGCTTATATTGCAATAAGCACACATCCCCTTGAAGATACTTATATACGCCTATCCACATATCATTATTTAGTTCAACTCAATTCTTGGTCACCCGAGAATAAAGAGGTTTCTTAAGGCTACTTCAGTGTGTTAGGCTTGTTACTCGTCCCAGCTGTTGCACAAAAGGTCACTTTGT
Organism: Thaumatotibia leucotreta; assembly: GCA_025490895.1. Lineage (NCBI taxonomy): Eukaryota > Metazoa > Arthropoda > Insecta > Lepidoptera > Tortricidae > Thaumatotibia > Thaumatotibia leucotreta. The sequence goes on from JALPQI010002569.1 coordinate 55,391, forward strand.
CATTGCAGGGGGTGAGCTTATTTACGTTCTACAATATGTTGGCCAGCCTGTAGACTAAAGTGACCGAGAATACATTTTTGTTTGCATTTTTTTTTTTCACTTTAAGGAAAAAACATATTTTTATTGGGATTGGAAATAAAAATATTCAATTAAGTTCATATGAACTTCTTCACGTTTTCACATTGTACTGATTATACAGTAAAACTAAGACAATTACAAAGTTTCAATCACATGTGTCATGAAAGGAATCTGTTCATGTATTGAAATCTTAATTCCGCTTACATTGGTCAAGCTTCATTCCAATTCCCGATTTTTACCAATATTTTCAACAAGTTGACCGCTTAAATGTTAAATATTTTTTCATCAGTGCCTAAACGTTCATCGTTGATATACATATGTCTGAGTAGAAGGCTCTCCTAGAAGGTCTCTTTTTAGATTGTAATAATTATGTTTGGGTTATGGTAATTTAATTTTGAAGTTAGAAAAGCTATTGTCATTTTTGTTTTTTTTTATGGTATGATTTTAGAAGAAAGAAAGTTAAAATTGACTGTAACTGAATATGATGAAAAAAAAATAATCGGGTAGCAAAACATGCACTTCGGTATCTACATACCTACTTTAATTTCAATCTCAAGTACTTACTGTACTTGACGTCGAAATTAAAGTATCTACAATAATTCAACGAAATTAGGACGCAAATAGACCCCACACGTAATGCACAGGTAATTTTACCGATTGGTATTGAAGTGGCTGCCGAACGCGGGTGTATTCAAAATCAATTCAACATATTACCTCTGTGTAGTGCCCGAGTAATTCGTTTCTGCTTGAGGTTAAATTTTAGGGAAACATTTTTCGTGAAGAGGGTCCTGTAATTTATTTTGGAGCGTCAGCTTTAAATGTATCTAAAATGTTTTCCCCAAAGGCATATGTGCCTTTATTGATCAATACTAATTTCTGCTACAGCAGATATGTAAATGGAGGCAGTGACGCTGTTTATTGCCGGCCTATATTTTAATCACCAATAGGGGCAATAGAACTCAGCTCAAAGAATTCTTAAAAATAACTAACTTAACCTCTTATTCATAAATGTCTCGTAAATTAGCAAGCTGCCAAGTATTTTTTGTCCCTTTCAGTTTTATAGACGTGTTGATAAGACCAAAAGTGCTATGTTAAGGTTTTTTAATAAAAATCAGAACTGAAAAATTATTGTAAATTTCGCAGTTTTTCACGTACTACGTTGCTAGCACAATTTTTTTTGGCTTGCAAAATGTGGTTTTATAGTGCCCCACGGTGTCTAAACAACACCAAAAATGCAGCTATACTGCATGCTTTGCGAGTTTAGGGTAAAATGATGTACGATTTGACCGTACTAAGACGTTTAAATAAGGAACAGGCTAGCCAGCCTTTAATTCTCTAACTAAAATATTGGACCCAATTTTTGTAATTTTCTGAACCAAATTGATTGAGACTACTGAGTGTAAACTCCAATAGGCTCATCAGCACATAATTTTGATCAATATAATCATCCTTTATTTTTGTTGAAAGGGTAAGGTTAGGTAAAACATTGCTAGCGGTCAGTTGCAACAAACTACAGGTATTCGCCTAATATTTGGTATGCGCGTACGACGTTCTCCGTGATCTCTCTCGCGGGCAGGTCACGCGTGACCAGCCATGTGCTGCCGCTGGCGCCTTGCTTGTACACCGTCATCAGTCCTGCTGCTGCTGACTCGATCCTACAAACGGTAGGTCACAAATGTAAATCATTTGTATCTATTAGGGATCAATCTTACACATACACTGGTCAACCTGTCATCACGCTCACACGGGAAAGCGTAAATACAAAACGTGGAACGAGCTGCTCCCTGTGGCCATACCACGATAATCGAAATCCGCAAATTTCGAGGATTTGTCTATTTCAGTTCACTCTAATGACGCCTTCTTTGGAGTGACAGAAAAAACCTTGAGGGATTCCGATTTTCGCAGTCGGTAGTAGGCCTGTTGTTTTCCCTTTGCGATATGATATAGGATTTTCAAGAAAGGTTTTAAAAACTCAAAGGTCAACAAAGCTTGAGTGGCTCTTTTGACGTTGCTTATGTCCATAGGTGACAATGACCGCTTCCCATCTGAAGGCTGTCCTGCTCGTTTGTTACCTATTACATTTTTTTCTGCAGATCATATTTACACAAATCATCACACGTTAGTGTATGGTATTGTCATTATTAAATAAGCATGTCTTACTTTTGGTATTGTTTAGTCGCCAGTTTGCAAGCCATAATCTCAGGAGTGAAACTTTTATCGAAGGAGCCCAGTTTGACAGGCGTGACCAGTTCAGTGTTTGTGGGCCCAAAACATACAGTCAACACTCGCACGCCGGTTTTCGCGAAGTATTTTTCTTTCTGCAAATGAACCATTGCACTACTTAAATCAACATTTAGCCAATCATTTTGTGACTATCAAGTATAAAAAGACACTTTTATCTAGATTTTTTTTCTCCAATACTTATTATGATCGGGAATTTACTTTGAATTTGGCAGCTCGGGATTTCCGTGAAATAGTGCTCAAAACTACAACTATTGTTAGTAGTGTTGGCCCAAATACTAATCCGAGTTATGACCTCGAGAGACAAATACTAGTCTTCAAAAGTTATTACAATAGTCCGTGGGCTACTCGGCCTGAAATTAGAAAACGGTATAATTTGGGGGTACCAAGTGTCCTTTTTACAGTAGTTAGACATATTCATAAGGATGTTAAAAAAGTATGATAGACATCTCAAAGTGGTAGCTAATAGGCATACGGGCTATTTCAAGATTTCCGTTGTATGACAGGTATGGTTAAAATTAGGAGGTATCAATTTTCCTTTTCACGACTGTTAGGTAAGCTTATAAAAACGTCAAAAATGCAAGATTGCCATTTATAAGTGCTACCTAACAAAAATGGGGGCCAATCAAAGATGGTGGATCTCAAGTTTTACGAAATCAAGTATATCTCGAGAACTATTAAATATATCTAATTACTCTCTTGAACAAAATTAAAAGCATATCTGTAAGCTTCATATCTTGCATATACATCATATTGCTAAAACCAACCAATAATTAATTATGACCAATTTTATGAAAATTTCGTGATTTTGATTTTTTTGTGTCGTGTTTTTACATAGTAGTCATGACGCTAGAAAAATTAAATATTTTTTTAAAGATAGAGTATTTAATAAGCTTTAATTTGATGTATATAACTTGTTGGCGGTATTAAAAAAAAGACCCAGAAAAAATATTTAAATGAATTGTAGTCATAATCCACCGTATACTTAGTGATTTTAGAGGCGATGGAAGTGGCACTCGTAAATAATAGTGCTTATTTCAAATAACCAAGATTGAAAAATATAAAAAAAATCGCCTCTTAAATCACTAAGTATACGGTGGATTATGACTACAATTCATTTAAATATTTTTTATGGGTCTTTTTTTAAATACCGCCAACAAGTTATATACATCAAATTAAAGCTTATTAAATACACTATCTTTAAAAAAATATTTAATTTTTCTAGCGTCATGACTACTATATAAAAACACGACACAAAAAAAATCAAAATCACGAAATTTTCATAAATTTAGTCATAATTAATTATTGGTTGATTTTAGCAATATGGTGTATATACAAAATATGAAGCTTACAGATATGCCTTTAATTTTGTTCAAGAGAGTAATTAGATATATTTAATAGTTCTCGAGATATACTTGATTTTGTAAAACTTGAGATCCACCATCTTTGATTGGCCCCCATTTTTGTTAGGTAGCACTTATAAATGGCAATCTTGCATTTTTGACGTTTTTATAAGCTTACCTAACAGCCGTGAAAAGGAAAATTGATACCTCCTAATTTTAACCATACCTGTCATACAACGGAAATCTTGAAATAGCCCGTATGCCTATTAGCTACCACTTTGAGATGTCTATCATACTTTTTTAACATCCTTATGAATATGTCTAACTACTGTAAAAAGGACACTTGGTACCCCCAAATTATACCGTTTTCTAATTTCAGGCCGAGTAGCCCACTGACTACAATCCCTGACATACAAAATATCGTGTATTTCTCGATTTTTGTTAAAGTTGTATTCGGCTCATGAGGTTACAAACTGGGATTCAAACAGAATGTACCTATAACTTTAGCTTTAGCTAAAGATAATCATTTGAGCTGGAAGACTTCCGCTGCTGGACAAAGACCTCCCCCTAGCCATTACTCTTGAAGGAGTATAGTCTAGGTATATCGGCGATCGCAGTATACTGCACCACCATTTAGAAGGATGCTACTGCCACTGACGAGTCTGATCGCAGTTTAAGGAGCCGGGTCAGTATACAGTTATCTACCGAAATATACTTACCCCAATGCAGTTACTGAATTGTAAAACAGCAGCTTTAGTGGCGAAATATACCGGTATCAAAGGAGACTGCTTCAGCGCCGCTGTCGAGGACACATTAATGACAGTTCCTCCTCTTCCACCTTCGTCTACCCGCATCACCTCCAAGGCTTTCAGTGTGCTTGTTACTAGTGCAGTCTGAAAATTATGTTTAAAAGTCTGGATTCTGGTCTAAGATCTTAAAACAATAATCAGGAGACTAGACCATGTAAAAAAATATTCACATTAGTCCGGATTGACCGTAACGGGTTGGCTGTCCGGTGTTTTGCTTTATACGGGAAGCATGACGATATAATATAAGCCTACAGGGAAGCTGAAGTGTCAAAAGAGTCGGCCAGGGCTAGAAGTTTCTAGTAAGTCATCTCTAATGCTTGCCGCCACCAACCCTGTCACATCGAGCATTTGGCCTAGGATAATATATCGAAACGAGAAAAAGACAAACCCCCTTATTCATAAACGTCTCTTAACTTAACAAGCTGCTTAGTATAGCTTAACCCTTTTGGTCTTTTAGACATATTGATAAAATCGAAAGGAACACGCAATTCTTAGCAGCTTGCTAAGTTAGGAGTAGTTCGTGAATAAGGGGGTATGTTAATACCATATTGATTTCAATCTCCTTCTTGTAAACAGTGTCGTTCATAATCCCAGCGTTGTTAACAACCACATCGATATATCCCTGTGCTTGCACCAATGCGTGGAACGCCGCGAACAGCTGATCGTCGTTTGTTACATCGCAGCGGTGGAAGCTAGTCTTGTTTGGCCCGTGCTTAGAGTTGAGTTCATCTCGGAGGGCCACTCCAGCCGTGTCGTCTATGTCTAGAATAGCAATGTGCTGTGAAACAAACAAACTCAAATTTTCCTTTATACCATTACGTTTTGAAAAGACCTGACCAACTAAAATAACTCTGTGGCTAAGGGTTTTACTCATTTGCGGCAAAGACAGAGAGAATCACCTGTTTTAGTTGTAGTTTTTTTTTTTTAATCCGACTGAGCTGCAATGTACGCCGGTACCTACGCAGTCCACAACTTAGATACAAGGTGAAATTCTAATGGTTGTTCTCCGTTTAAGGGCATGTTCAATTGTTCAGTATCGTGTTCCGGTTACGAAAAAATGCGGAAGATTTTTATTCTCTAAAAATATATATTGATTTTCTATGGAGCTTCGGCTTATTTGAAAGACCTGCCACATAGAAAAATTAAGAATATTTGTACGGGAAACTATTTTTACCCTTTTTTACCTGATTGGAAAACGATACTGAACATTGAACAAGCCCTTAAACGGAAAACAACCATTAAAATTTCACCTTGTATAATAAGTAACACTAACATAAATGCGCGGATTATTATTTTATTTTAATTTTTACAAATTTTCCAAATTTAGATTTTTTCATATTTTTTCTACTCAGAATGGCGAGCTCTTTCGATCCTCATTAGCAGAAAAAAAGTGTCCCAAAATTTTTTTTTCTTCCACTAAGTTAGGCTGCGGCTGACGCGGAGAGGAGCGGAGATGTGCAAAATTGACCAATTGCATTCTTCTAATTCAAAATACGAAACACTGTGATGCGGTCTCATTGGCCAATAATTTTTCACATCTCCTCTCCTCTTCGCGTCAGTGGAGCCGCACCCTTACGGTCGAAGAAAGTGTATAAAAATAGTAACTACTGGATTTTTTGGGACACTTTTTAGGGTTCCGTAGTCAAAATGGCAAAAAAGGAACCCTTATAGTTTCGCAAAGTCCGTCTGTTCGCAGCATAGCCCAGTGGCAGTTGATGGGCATTTTCGCGAGAAGAGATCCAAAAAGTTATTTTTCTGAAACAGGTAAATTTTATGTTTTTCCTGCTCAGAATCACGAGCTCTTTCGATCCTACTAGAAGAAAAAAAGTGTCCCAACTTTTTGTTTCTATTACGTAACCGTTTTTCAAACACTTTGTACAGCGGTTACAAAGTGGAGAGCATGTAAAATGTATGAAAAATGTGGGACCATTTTTTTCTTGTACTTTTTTTCTCGTAGATTGAAAGAGCTCGTTATTCTGAGTAGGAAAATCATTAAATTTACCTACCTTAAAAAAATTTTTTTTTGGATCTCTTCTCGCGAAAATGCCCTGATACTAGAAATCTGCAATTTGGTACCTACAGGTATACATATTAATCATGCCAACAAAGTGGTATAATAAAAACTAGAAAACAATTTTTTTTCGGGTACCTCTCCGACTGGTGAAGTGGAGATGATGTTTTTTATTTGATGTAATTCTATAGTGTAGGGTATCATTGAATAGGTCTCTTAAAAATAATAAAGGTCTTTTTTTCTAAAGTCAATATTTTTGGAGATAATCGCTCCAGAAGAAAAAAAATGTGTATAGTGGGCTTATAGAGTACTTTAAAATAAAACTATTTCGAACATAATCGGCCCAGCCGTTTTTGATTAACTACGGCACTCTACCTATACACTGAGTATGGCCTGACTCGCTCTTGGCCGGTTTTTTATTTCTATCAGAATAGAATATGAATACAAAAAAATTTTAAAAAATCCATATTGAAAAATGTAAAAAAACTGCAACAAAATAAAAATGCGCCCAATTTCACTTTCCACACACATAATTTCCTTAGAAAATATGAAATGTTATTAAAGAAGGAAATCTTTGTTTAAGATTCCTTGGGCTTTATACTAATCGACAATAAATTATACCGCCCTTAATGAATACATACTCGTATAGTATAATAATAAATACAGTGCATGTTTTGTGTGCCAGTTGGTGCAAATCATTGTTTGGAGCAGACTGTAACAGTTGTCTATATTAAACAATGTCAATGTCACCCTTAATTAATGTCATAATTACTTATAATTCTGGGTTTTGATGCTACACAATATAAGGTTGAATAATCTGAAGGTATTATCAAACCGGAATTAGAAGGGGATTCGAAAGTACTATTGACACGACATTTACCAAGAAAAGAATTGTTTATACTCGTAGATGTGGTGAGTGATTAATTACTGTAGTATTCTCTGGAAGTCTCTGCAGTTAAACTTTGAGTATATGAATATAACTACGAATATATACTAGATTGTCATATACACTGTTGTGTTAACAGTACTTTCGAATCCCATTCTAATAGCAGTTTCATAATAGTTTATTGCTATTGTTTTGTAAATAACACGATTATGTTATGTCTAAACTATCTGGTAATCTTCAGGCGCGGATCTAAGGAGGGGAGGGGGCAATGGGGGCACTTGACCCCCAGCCGGGAACACTGGCCCTACCTAGGTGTGCCTGTTTTAACAATTGAATAAATAAAATCCTATATAAAATACTTTGCCCCCCCCCTTCCCCCTGAACAAAATCCTCTCAGCGCCTGGTAAATTTTGTCATAATTTTCTTAATAAACATGCATTAAATTTGATACAAGTTATCCGAAAGCATTGCAATAAAACATCATACATATTTGATTGTTGTATTTTTTATAGTTAGTCTTAGAAAGGTTAAAGACTGATTATTGCAATAAACTACATGATGTCTGAAACCGTCCCGATGTCTGTGTGTCCTTATATGTAATATTTATATTTGGATCTTTAAAACTCCACTACGGATTTTAATGAGTTGTTGGTTGATGTATGTATAATAATAACGCCTGTTTGAAGTTCGAGCGAGTCGCTAAAGGTGCATGCAGACCAAAAGAGCATTCGCTATTCTATCCCCCACTCTACGAAATCAACGAATCACGTTTTGTGTAGCGATTGAATTTCGTAGAGTAGGGGCTTAGAATAGCGAATGCTCGTTTAGTCTGCATGCACATTACGTGGTAATATTGTATTCACTTGCCTTAGCTCCTTCTCCGGCCACCAGAGTCGCCACACAAGCCCCAATGCCATTGGCAGCCCCAGTGACCAACACCACTTTATCTCGCCACTCATACGACATCCTGCCACTAAAAACCCACTCAATACTGCCTCAGAATTGAATATTGCGAATAAATTCCCAGGCGAAATTACTGAAACCTTGTCATTTAATAAAGACTGCAACTGTTCTGATATTGGCTTAATTATAGCAACGGTCTGGCAGTTTTGTAAACAATGAAATGATTATTGCGTAGGTATGCGTGTATGTATTTAATTTTTGATAACAAAAAAATGTTTTTACATGTGACATTGCCTCCTTGGCATTCAATAGTTTTTATAATTCTGGTTTGGAAAAAAAATACAAAAAACGACGTTGACGAATTAAGGGTTAAAGGGTTTTCATTATATTAGATTCAAATGCCATTCTCGATTAATTTCCTAATGGTCCCGATATCGTCACCTATAGGGAAATTACTATTTAATTACCATTTGGGAAAATTATTTAGTATCTTTGACCTCGCATCTCTTTGCTCACACTTAATACAGCGAATGTGCATTGCTCAGCCCAAGAAAAAGCGTACAGAACGTCAATACTCTGCTCTTGATTATAAACTCTGACGAAGAAGGGTCGAGGGAAACCCTAAAATATATCACCGATGCTGTTAATTTAATATTTTTGAGCTTTATGCTGATTGTAACAAGGATTTCGAATGGTCAGTTGATTGGGTTGGTGTTTTTTGGAAGCAATCATTAATTCTCAACCAAATAGATGTGAAACATACTAAAGGTTAATACAATACATCGAAACCATGTTTTGTTTATTTTTATGCCTATGACGGGTTATAGAAGCCGATGGAGGAGACTGGTCAGAAACATTAGGACATGATGTGACGATGCTCAGCATTAACACTGGTGATGATGATGATCACCCATGTTTTTTTTTCAAAGAAGCAAAGCGCCTGTTGATGCGATGTGTAAGCAGTTTGGGCGCTTCGCATCCGGGCGGCACATTGCAAACGGTAGGCGCAGAATGCTGAACTTGCAGGCTTTGATAAAAAAAGATATACGGGCATTTATTTTGCCTTTTTGAGCCCCAATTATATATAGCTATATTTATTATATTATTACGTACGCAGTACAGAGAACAGGTTATTGGTACACACACGGCTTTAGTAGACAGTAAGGAGACGTCGATTACAAAAAAAAAGTGAAAACTATACTCTGCCAGGTTTGGAGTTTAGAAAAATGATCTTTTTATTGAAAACTACCAGTAGAAAATAAGTTTCAGCAAATATACATAATATAACAAGGAAATACTGTGATTTACATTGTTTTTATTCATTAAGTACCTAGTTTGGATTTTTATATGCATTTATCAATAAAAAGATACTGCAAAATTGTTTTACCTTTTTTTAAACACCAAACCAAGCAGAGTATAACTTTTACGCAGGCTACCCACAATGCCCCACATACTTTGAAAGACTAACTTAGGTACGTAACAAAGTTACAATGAATGGAAACGATCGTGATTTTGTTTTCATAAGCTTTAAGTACTTGATTATGTACATATGTATATTTTTTTAAAACGACCAAAAAAACATAAATTAGGGACAAAGAACTCCTTGCGCAGGGTTCTTACCAAGCTTATCCGAGTCGTTCTTGGTTCAGAGGCAACAAATATTCCATACAAATTTAACATTGATCGTAAGCAGTTACCATAACGTATGGAAACCTTAAATTCTAGGGGATTTGTACGTGCGTTGTTAACCTCATACTTACTGATGACAGTCATTCCTTTGCAGCAATAAACTAATAAATGAAACACTAATAGAGGTAATCAAACGTTTTAATCTTACTTAAATAATTTTAACTTAATTAAACTCTCCAAGGATCTGGTAAGCGCGGAGCACGTTGTCGGTGATATCGCGCGCGGGCAGGTCACGCGTGGCGAGCCAAGTGCTGCCGCTGGCTGCTTGCTTGTACGCGGACACCACGCCTGCTGCTGCGGATTCTATCCTGTGGATATTGATCATGATCAGACCTGAGTAGACGAACGAGTAAGGCGTGCGGCAGGGCACGCGGTAATTGGTAAATAATAAAAACACCAGCCAAAAGCATGTCGGGCCATGCTCAGTGTGGGGTTCCGTGCTTATTCAAAAACAGCTAGGCTGATTATGTTCGATTGTTTGTTTATTTGAAAATATTCTGTAAGCTAATATTCATATTATATGTAATTGGACCCACGGGTCAAAAGCTAGAGGGGGAACACATTTTTTTCTTCTGGAGCGGTTGTGTCCAAAAATATTGATTCTTAAAAAAAACTTTCTTAATCACGCCGCCAAGTGGTAGAACAGAATATAGAAAAACAAATTTTCTTCGGGTACCTACTTCCCCTACTCGTAAAGTGAGGATGATTTTTTATTAGTGATTTTTTATGCTGTAATCCCATAGTGTGAGGCATCCTTATTCAATGATGCCTTTTAAAAAGAGTAAGGGAGAACAAGAAAGTTTTCTGAAGTCAATATTTTCGGAGATAACCGCTCCAGAACAGGTACAAATAATTGTGTCTCTACTCTACCCTATACTGCCCTATACCTACTGGGCATAGTCCTACCGCCCGACACGACATGCTCTTGCTGGTTTGTTCATGTTCATCTGATTCATTTCACATGTTACAGTTAAATGCACCCAAAGTGCCAAAAATATCTATCTATAAAAACCCTATTATGGCATATACTTGTATACTATGTCTTACTTTTGTATATATAGTACCGTCTCCATTCTGTCAGCCAAGAACTTAGGGGTTACGTTTTTGTCCAAGGAGCCCAGTTTAGTTGGCTGAACCAGCTCCGTCGCAGTGGCACCAAAACATACCGTCACCACCCGAACGCCGGTTTGCTCGTAGTATTGTTCTTTCTGAAAAAAGCTTCGAGTTGCATTATTCGTGAGCAGACTGTGAAAAAGGCACAGTGTCAAGGAGGGGGAGTGACATATGAAAACACTATGATACATTTACACCATTGTATTTCCCAGTCTCTTCTCCTTATTCTAATTAAACGTACATATATATATACCTACTGCATATTTTACGTGCTTTAAGAGACAATCCCTTATCGAATGGAGAGATGATGTACATTTAATATACGAACGTGTAGGATTGTGCTGGCCTATCACAACTGTATAAAAATTCATTTAAATATGACATTGTGTGGTAATCGAATTAAATTTATTATTTTAATTAAATATTTTATATTAATTTATTATTTTAATTTTTTTTAATTAAATTTCCACACATGTTTTTCTTTTTTCTCTTTTAGTGTAATCAAGCCAACTCTGTCACGTAAAGGTGAAAAGTTCACATAAGCTAAACCCTCAGAAAAGGACATAATTTTTTAAACACTAATGAATGAATGTGGAGAATTTTTCATATGAATAAATGGTTCTGGTGGTTTACTAATGTTTGGCAAATTATTTTTCCCAAAGTATCACATCGCAAACTATTTTTCCCAAATTTTCATTTGGCAAAAATTCAATTGTCAAAACTACTTATCGCAATTTTACAGTTAGCAAGCCTTTTTGTTGGCAAGCGATTGTTTAGCAAAGAATTACTTGGTCGTTTTTATTTTCCCAAAATATTGTTTGGCAAATGCATCGTTTGGCGTAACATACTAATCCCAAAATATTGTATGGCATACGATTTATACCGCATATACAATATTACATCGCAACCAATTTTTCGCATAAAGTCATTTCGCCGAAAGATCATATTCCAATTGAATCTTATGAAATCGTTTTATTTCCCAACGAAATGGTTGGAAATTCTATCTTTGGGGTTGGTTTTTAATTGAAACTTTTTATAATGCATATTTTCACGTAGTTGATGGTTTAGCTGGCATTTAGTTAACTAAATAATTACCAATGTTTTTGGGTACAGTTTGAGGCGAATTTTATATAGGTATGTTTATGTTTTTTTTTAATAAAGGTTCACACGGGGTTTTATATTATGTTGATAAACAGTAATTTAGATGAAACTGATGAGGGAACGCAATGCCGAGGGAACAACAAAACAGTCGGTTCTGGCACTCGCCGGCCGCTGCCGCGGCACGCTCGCTTCGCTCGCTTCGCTCGCTCGGCTCGTGCGCTGTATGGTGGCAGTTTCACCTAACACTCCTCCTCGCTTCGCTCGTCGTCGTACCTAACGGTGGCTCTGGTATAGTTTTTTTTATAAAAATGAAAATAAAAATATAGTTTTTTTTATCCGTGGCTATGTGTGCCTTCTTAGTAGCTACCAATAAAAATATGAATAGTGATCATTATGATGGATTTTATTTTCTTACTTCATTAATTATGATACCAATTATTCATGAAATACGTTTTTTGTTCCAGGCAAGTTCAAGCCAAGGGTTATCAAGGGTTACCAAGTACGAAATTCCTGTACCTATATGTAGACCTACGAACTTTTAAATAATAGATATTTGCCAGGCTTTTGCTATAAGTAGAGCTTGCGAAGTATCAAATTTGGGAATTTTTTTTTTTGGATTTTAATTTATGACAAAATAAAACATTTGCTTGATAAGCATTTGCTTAATAAAATCTTGACGAAGTGAAACTTTGCAAAATAATAATTTGACCAAATGAATTAAATGAGAAATGTAACTTTGCTAAAGATTTGTTTGGGAAATGAAACTATTGCGATAAGTTATTTGGGAAGTCATATTTGGGAAACATTATTTGCCAAATGGCAGTACACCGGTTCTGGTCCTACAAAGTTGTTTGTAGAATCCCCTCTTGCAAGCTCATCTGCATTTTCATTGCTAAAATGTATTAATAGTAATAAAGACCAAAAGTATTAAGTTATCTTGTTAGTCTATGAATAGTGCATTATAGACTTACCCCAATACAATTGCTGAACTGTATAACAGCAGCCTTGGTACCAAAATATATGGGTATCAAAGGGGACTGCGACAGACCGGCTATTGAGGAGATGTTTATGACAGTTCCTCCTTTTCCTCCCTCGTCTACTCTCATCAGCTCCAACGCTTTCAACGTGCTTGTGACGAGGGCAGTCTGAAAATGGAGCATAAAAATAACATCATTTTTTTTTCATGTTTTGACTTGATTTACTTCTTAAGCTTATGCTATTCATTCCTTGTATTAAATTATGATTTCAGCCTGCTATGACATCAGAATTATTTAATTATGTTTTTGAGAGTTGTTTAATCTTTTAGCTAGTAATCAGATTGTTCTTTCTTTTTCGGCAATTGGTTGCGAAACTACAATGGTTAAACTTTGTAAAACTTTAACGAAAACAGTACTGTACAAAAAAACAGTCATTTGTCATTACAAATGACTGTTGAAATGACTACTAGGGTGGATCGAATATTTTTTTTTTTTTCGATTTTCGAAATGGGCTAGTTCTAAATCGATGCTCCATAATAAAGTAAATAAAAAACATTATGGTCAATTCTTAATATTCGTACATCTTGTACTGCCCCAAGACCACCGAAAATATGAAAATTATAGACAGATCTAAGTAGGTGTTTAAGGCCATTAAAAGAAAATAAAAATATTCAAATCATCTATTATTATTAAAAAAGATACAAATAATCTAGTAGTACACATTTCTTGCAATTAACATGACTTTTTATCTTAGAAAATACCTTGGAAAATTGACAAAATTTCGCACGCTTACATTAGTTTGTAATCTCTCTTTGTGTTAAATACCGGCATTATTTTCCGTGATTCTAGCCTAGTCTTTATAACTATTATCAGACGCAGACTACAACGATACACCAAAATTATAGTTATCTTTGCCAAAATGTGGCCCACAGATTACAATATGGTTGATGTTTGACAGGCTTGGGGCAGTATTAAAACTAAGAAATTTTTAAAATAAGTTTATTTCCTTTTAAAGTAATAAGCAGAGCATCTACTTTTCACTAGCCCATTACGTTTGAAATAAAAAAAAAACTCATACAACCGCGATCCACCCTAATGACTACTTCTAGGAATTATTTTCTTTTGAAATACGGAACCAAGAATTATCGAGATCTTACCACATTAATTTCGATTTCCTTCTTATACACATTAGGAGCATCATTCATAATCCCAGCATTGTTGATGACCACATCGATAGTCCCCTGTTCTTTTACCAGCGAGTCGAAGGCTCCGAACAGCTGATCGTCATTTGTCACGTCGCAGCGGTAGAACCTTGTTTTTCCGGAGCCATGCTTTGAGTTGAGTTCATTTTGGAGAGCCACGCCGGATTTCTCGTCTACGTCGAGAATAGCAATGTGCTGTAAGTTATAGATAATTCAGTACTTGTACATTGTACATAGTGCAAGAGCAATGGGTCCCAGAAGTGTCACATGCTTGTATCCCCAATAAACCCTATAGCGTGACTTCGTTACGAGGGAGTCCTCTGGAAACATTAGCGGGAAGTACATTCCGCACTCGAAGCGTCCCCGGAAGTGAACCTTCCTTTACGTGGAATTTTACCTTGCTTATGATAATTTTATTGTAAGCTTCCGACCCTTTTAATTAGAGCTATTTTATATCCTTGGTCTTTCTACAGGCACCATCAGATACATTGAAGCGGCCAGGGTGCTCACAAATATCTGAGCTGACACCTATTCTCATTGCGTTAAAGTAGATGTTCTAATATTTTTGAGCACCGCTTCGATACAATTATTCGATGGCGATTCTACTAGCAATATAGGTATAAATAAATAGATTCCGAACCGTACAGAAATGCTAGTTATTGGGCATCTCAGCATAATAAGATAATTTTCTCAAACATGCAATGAAATATTGTTTGTTATGTTTCTTAATTACGGCTGCAAAGTATGACGATTCAGGTGCAACTACGACAAGTGGTCGTTAATGGAATTTAATACAAATCTTGAAGGCCTAGGCCGGTAAAATGCTCTTTTTTTAATTCCATTCCACATACATTTGTGGCACAGGCATCATGACACTGCCACTATGCAATACTATACATATAAATAAATTGAACGTTTTATTGAATATTTGAGAAAAACACTATAGGTACCTCGGCCGGAAATATTGGGTTGTCCGCCTCAGACCTATCCGTCTGTATTATATCTTCGGTCGGCAACCCCTTTCGTACCGGCCTCTATAGTAATGTGAATAAAGTAATCTAAATCTGTAGAAATGAGAACGAATTCCCTACACTTACGTTTTCAAAATATTACACATGGGCACACCTTCAATACAATTTGGCGAGCAACTTGCTACATTTAGGAGAATAAGTACGCTAACAAAACTTACCATAGGAAGATATTTATCGAGTATCTATTGACTCAATAAATACATAGAAGTTGTGACCATTGTAAACGAACCTTTCAAAGAAATTATTTATAATAATCTAAATATCACTATTGTACTGTTTGAAAGGTTTATGATAATCTATCGTTAAGAGTTGATTAAATAACGGATTAGCATTCAGGTTAATCCTGCACACGACGCACATAGTTCGACGGTTCCTCTCCCTGGAAGTTTCAGGTACACAACATTACAGCCCAGCCCAAAGAATCTGCAGTTTTCTGTACTCAGGTATCATTAATGAATTATAACAGCCTCCGTAGCCTAGTTGATAGTGACCCTGCCTACGAAGCTGGAGGTTCTGGGTTCGAATCCTGGCGAGGGCATTATTTGTGTATTTATTTATCACAAATATTTGTTCCTTGGTCATGGCTGTGTATGTATTTAAGTATCTATAATTATGTATCTATCTATTTTAAATATCATCAATTCATCACTGGTACCCACATTACAAGCCTTATTTGAGCTTACCGTGGGTCTGGGTCGATTTGTGTAAGATGTCCTAAGATATTTATTTATTTATTATTATTTATTTATAACAAAGAGCTGCCGCAATAGATCATAACTGGTTGATGCGGCGTTGATATAAGCCCAAAATAATGATGCCCAATTGCCGGCACCACCCTACATTTTTATAGTTTGCTTATTATGTCGTGTATTATTTTTGTATGTTGTATTGTATTTTACTTTTCTGATTATATTATGATTACCTAACCTAAGAAATTAATTGAATAATAAATAAATAATAAATATCTTGGAACATCTTACACAAATCGACCTAGTCCCACAGTAAGCTCAATTAAGGCTTGTGATGTGGGTACCAGGCGACGAAATATATAATAGATAGATACATATAGGTACTTAAATACATAGACAATCATGTCCAAGGAACAAATATTTGTGATATATAAATACACAAATAATGCCCTCGCCGGGATTCGAACCCGGAACCTCCAGTTTCGTAGGCAGGGTCACTACCAACTAGGCTACGGAGGCTGACAATAAGGAGTATAATCCCGTAATACAATGGCTAACCTTAGCTCCCTCTTCAAGAACCAAACGCACAACACGCGCGCCTATACCGTTGGCGGCTCCAGTAATCAAAACAACTTTATCCTTCCAATCGTACGTCATCTTGCCGCAAGACTCAACACAAAACTAAATCATCTCTGACAAAGCCCAGTCATTATCATTACGTAAATGTGGCGATTACATTAGAGAACCAGTCGTAGGTTATGATAGATAAAACGCGTGGAATGCCCTTGCTCCAATATTGTTGCATCTAATAAACATTTTATTTAAAACTAAAGGGTGCATCCCAATCACAGAAACATCTATGAAATTGTTAGTCAATTATTGTTGACCTTTATACTTGTTTAGCAAAGTACATACCAGGTTACCTGTTATTAGAAGAGTAGAATAAGTCACTGACGTCTTTATACTTTTAGCAGTAAGGTACAAAATGTAATGAATCCGTTTGACAAACACAAACTATAAATAATACGTTACTAACAGTAGGTATCATGTATGTACTATTGTTTTGTCGGTAAATATATACTTTGATAATGATTATTTTTAATGTGATGATAAATGTTTTAAGGAGATACATAGTCTTAGACAGTGTTTATAAAATAGTGATTAAGTAAAATTAGGCGAATAATTATATTTACCTGTACTGTACGGAACCAGTCGACCAAATAGGCCAACACACCACACAACTTAAAATTAAATAGAGGAAAAATACTTCAATTGTTTCTTATACGATACAAAACGCCATCATTTTTATTACAATTTTCATCAAATGATTTTGGACTCCAGATCCTTATTTTTATTTTGTATGAGATGCAACTATTTGACGAATATAATTATGACATTTATTGTTTTAGAGTAAGATCTTAGACAAAATGTTATCATGTTAGATGTTAGACAGCAACTCACAAAGAAAGAGATAAGATAACATCGAATCCCTTACATCCATTTATTTATAGTTTTAAATAAACAAACTGATTCTTTGAACAATATTGCATTGACAACACGTAATGTAATACAGTGGAACCTGGATAACTGAAACCTCAAGGGACCGGCATTTTGGTGTCAATTAACCAGGTTTTCCTCTTAAGCAGGTCTGATCAATTATCCAGGTTCAAAATGAGTTCGTGTCAATTATAGAGGCTCTCAATAATAGAGGTTCCGATCTATATAATTTCTTTTATGGAGGTCATCAAAATCGTAAAAAGACAAAAAAAGAAGTTTTTTTTTAACGTTTTATTTATTTGACATGAAAGTTCAATAATCATGAAAGTTCGCCTTACAAAAAAGGAATGTGTTTCTTAGATCTATGTTTTTAGTTAAAATTACCACTTTGTCGGTCATTGGTCAGGCGCTAATGCCATGAGGATTCATTTTCAAATGAATATTACCAACAATCGACCAAGTGGTACCTTTAACTAAACACATACATGACACTTCATTACTTGTTATATGTCTCGGCATTTCTTACGTAAAAGTTAATCAAACACACAACAAAACCAATTAAACGTTTACGCACAATGTTTTCTAACAGAATGTTGTCAACATTAAATTACCCTACATTATTTTACTCGTAAATAATGCGAACCTACCTCAATCAGAAAAATATTAACAACACTGTTTCAATTATAGAGGCTCGGGCTGCCAACATTCCAATTACAGAGGTCAAAAATTTTAAAGTGTTTAAGAAGAAAAATATTAATAATAACTATGTCAATTATAGAGGTTCGGTATGGCGACATTCCAATTATAGAGGTCAAAAATCTAAAATTTGAATTTCAATTAACCAGGTTCTAATATTCCAATTATAGAGGTCTTTCGTCGTCAAGGGACCGGGACCGGGCATTTCGTTCCAATTAACCAGGTATTTCAATTATCGAGGTTTCAATTATCCAGGTTCCACTGTATATAATTCGTTGGGCGTTTATTAAATTATTACTTAGGTATTGTAGAAAGGTTAGAAATCAGACCATCCGCAGCAGAACCAAAGTAACCGTATAGCTCTCCGAATCGCTAAACTGAAGTGGCAGTAGGCGGGGCACATTGCGTGTAGAACCGATGGCCGTTGGGCCGGAAAGGTTCTCGAGTGGCGGCTACGTACCGGAAGGCGCAGCGTGGGTAGGCCTCCCACAAGGCCTGTTGAAGGTCGCAGGAGTCCGCCGCGGATACGGGTGGCACAGGACCGGTCATTGTGGCAATCTTTGGGGGAGGCCTATGTTCAGCAGTGGACGCCTTTCGGCTGACATGATGATGATTGTATAAAGTTATTTACCATGTGTAGGTATACTGTAATACGAGTATTTATACCTATATCTCACACAATATCATTTGATAGTATGTATTACGTTTTAAACGTGATAATTTCACAGATTTTTCTAATTTTCCAGAAAATATATTTTCTCAAACATGCAATGAAATGTTGTAGTTAAGTGCCAAAAAAGTGGCCGGGAAGTAGCTCGTTGCCGGCCTAGGCCGGCAAGTACCTCTTTTTTAATTTTCATTGACATAGGGTTGTGACCTGGCATCTTGGCTTTTAGCCAATAATTATCTGTAACTAATATTAGTTTTAAAAAAAATGATTGGCAAATTTTTGCAGTTATAATTAGGTATTTAAATTATATAATTTAAAATAAATGTATAATAACTACTCAAAATAATATTTAAAAAGCAGTATTATACGGCGCGATCCGTCGGCCCCGATCACTGCATGCGATTAATTGGACCCAACCGATCGCGTCGTCTAATACCGCTTTTTTAAATAAAAAAATTGCAACTTTCAAACAGGTCAATCTTAAAAAAAAAATGAGGTGTCGCTGTCGTATTTGACTTTTGTTGTGTTCCAAAGACTTAGTTATGTAGTTGACTTATAATTTCTTAGAAAGGTGATATTTTTTTTTGTTTCATTTCATTGCATGTTTGAGAAAAGCATTATACATACCTCGGCCATGAAGTGACAGGTTGCCGTCCGAACTCCCGTCCGTCTACATATATTCGGCCGGCAACCAGTCACTTCCCGGCCTCGGTAGTAATGTACTATTACAAACGGTATACCCAAAACTGATGTTAAATTTAGATTTCATTAAATGCCTCTTTGACCCGGTTAGTTCCTTTTAAATACAGTCAGTAGTAATTTAGTTACCTAGAGCTAGAGCTAACTACAATTCTAAATTTATTATACACAGTTATGATGTATTCGATTTTACATCAATAAACACTATAAACAGTTTTCATAGCATTCTGAAAGTAACTCTTATTTTAAGTTAGAAACTACTAAACCTGACATGTTTTAGGATTGATTCCATATCTAACCGGGATTATAGGTTTTACAGTCATAAAACTCATAAAGATACATGATGCGATAGATACTGTTTTATCTACTATTATATTTTGTGGTTATCTATATTACTGACATAATGTTTAGATTACTTTCTGTAGACTCGGTATTTTACAATATAATTATAAAATGGAAATACAATAAAACGTACAAAAATAATAGAAAATATAAACACATTATAAAAAACCTAACCTAGGGAGCCGCCGGCAACCGGGCTCAAGGTGGTTGAGGTCGCAGGTCGTAGAGAGAGGAACCGACGGACTATCCGCACCGAATCCAGGATTACTGCCTTCTGCATCTGACCACTGAACCAAATTTGAACCTCATCCTTTTAAAAAAAATATTATAAAAAGGTAGGTACATAGGTATGTATGTATGTATATATAACTTTATAGCACATAAACAAGTTTACAGAGAGTAAAAACAAAACAACAGTAAATATAAGAATATGTACAAAAGCGAACTTATCCCTAACAGGGATCTCTTCCAGCTAACCCTTGATATACCTAACATAAAAGGATATACAAAACAAAAATACATTGAGAGGCAAATTAATAATGAGCACTACTACATAGGTAATACATAGGTATTAGGTACATGCGTTTTTCTATGCAATATATATATTTCTATTTCTAAGTCTTCGATATTTGATTTGACATTATTTGTTTACGTACGAGTATTAACATAAGAACTATGATGGCATCGGATTACATTGTTCGTGCGCATAACAACACTACCGATAACCTCTATCTCAATAACAATTCATACAATTAGCTCATAAATTCAAACAGATTCTTCAATAACCCGATGCTGAGTCCTCACCGCTGGTGTAATAAAATATCTAAATCTTCACCAACTTACCCTTTCCGTGCCCAAAAGTGTAACTAATCTTGTCACATACAAAATTACGGCATTTTCTTTAACGGTGGCGACACCCGCGATCCCTGAAGTAAGTTTGTCTTTGGAACCTTTGCCCTTGGATCACTTACCCGAAAGTACTAAATCATCCTGAAACCAATTTTTACAATATTGTATAATCTAGTGGATATTGTTGAATTGAAATGTTAGGATTGTGGGTAGATATTTTTTTTTAAACCTAGGTATACAAAAGTACAAATAATTAGCATGAATAAACATGTCTTGAAAAAGGTAATGCATGCTTGAGCAGGTACCTAAGTAAACGCTTGTTTGTCATAGCTAGTTACTTTGTTACGTATGAAAGTTATTTTTCCTAACTAGTGCGGAAAAGTAAACTTGCGTAAAATTCTCATTTTAAGGCACTTGTTATAAAAAAGTCGTTCGATACACGTGTAAAAACTTCTGTTTAACTCAGGTGATTGTCGCCTTCGTTTTACTCGGGCTCCAACTTTCACCCTCGTCGAAAAATTTTTTTTTTGCACTTGCATCGAAATGTATTATTGTGGTCGTCGTTTGTCGTCTCGTCAACTCAAAATGTTCCAAACATACCTAAAGACAATTTAATCCGAATTTCCTAAGTTGAAGTCGCGATATGAAAGCACAGACCGGTTATTTAATCAACTTTGTTAAAAGTATTAATTGGAATACTTTGAAATTATTAAAGAAAAAAATTGTTTAGAAGAATACTTCGAGGAACAAAAAATAATTACGAAAATGGACAAAAAAGTAGGTGCATCATAAAATTAAAGTTAACAACATTTTAAATTATATACAATAAGCTACCCGTTTCGTGTGAGAAATTGTTAATTCTAATGATTCGTAATTAAAAAGAACTCTTAAGATTATAAATTATTTTAATGTTCAAGGGAGCCCCTTCCTTTAAAAAATAAAAATTAAAGTATTCAAGGTATCCGGTTTTATAACATGTAATAGAAATCCTCGAAGGAAAAATACAATCAGAATTTCGAAAAATACTTTCCATTTGTATCACAAAATAGCACCCGGTTGGACGTCCGCAGTTTTCACAATGCACGAATTTTCATAGATAAATGTTTTATTCCAAAAGTTTAAATTAAATAAACTAAAAGATATTATAATTTTAGTTTATTTTATAATAATTACTGGAAAGTACCCACGGGAGCTAAGAATGTTGTTCGAATTTTATTAAGGCACGCTTTAAAACTTAACGGGGATGATTTTTCAATTTCAACGGTCAACTATTCGAGTTTCCGAATTATATACTTGATCAAATATTTTTAAACAGTTGTTTTTCAATCTTTATGTACAAATCGGTACAATTTATATAAGTACACAAATAAAAACTATCTAACCTGCCCTACCTACATTTAAAATTGACCCTTGGAGTATTGTAGGTTGTAGGTACAGAGGCGCGAAGATGCCGGCATTTCTTGTATTGCAATGAACCTATTTGATTCTCTATGAAACATAGCTAAATGAAACTAAAGGCGCATCAATTTCAAACTTCGCCCCTTTGAACTTACTTGTCGATGGACTCTGCTAACGTATAGGTACTGTTGTTTTAAATTTACCCAATTATTATTAGATTATTATATCACTTTGATAAATATAGCGTACTATAGCGTATATAGCGTACTATCGGGCAAATGTAGCCTCTGACTTCAAAGGTTAATAATATTAAAGCGTACTTTGGGATTACATTTGCGTTATTGCCAGGATTATCATAGTAATTTCCTGATTCCAAAAATAATGGACTATGAATTAGCCCTGGAAATAGGTAGGTTAATATACATATTCAGATACTTATTCGTAAAGGTAAGTTAGAAGAAAAACGAAGAGCGGCATTTGTAAGCACAAAATTTATGTTGTTTTGGGAGAAATATAATTGACTAGTTCAATGCTGTAAATAGAGCATTGAAATATATCATCCGTGCGAAAATCTCATTTAAAAAGACGAAGAGCTTTACACATTTAACGTGGGAGAATTACAGAGAAATGCTAATGTTCAATAAAATCTGGCTCAGATTTTACAAATTGTGGAAATTATTACAATGCGGAGCGTTCGACGGTATTGGAGCAGAAACGGTGGGAGATAAGACTGCAGGCGTTTGCCAATATACCATGAAGCATATTACAGAAATAGATGCTTCATAAAATAGTTTTACATTCTAAATAAGGATAAGAACGACAGGGTTTAATTTCGCCTACCTACCTACCCATCCAAACTAAACTATTCACCAATTTAATTCAAGATGTAACAAATTAGGTATGTACAAGGTTTTTTTGTAAGTAATGGAACTAGGTAATAGAAAGGCAATTCAAAAAATTCAATAATTTTAAATAATTATTAAACAAACCCACACTATGAGGCTTTGAAATGTAAAATATTATTCAGAATTAGAATATAATTAAAAAGAATGAGGGTCTCAAAATAAATCTTGTGGAAAACGGTCGTGTAAAATGTCTGGTTGACATAACTATAACTCGTGACTTTCTCGTACAACGACACACAGTATCCTCGGTACAATGCCACAATAGGTTAGGTTAGTTAGATTTATTTTATCATCATATCAGCCGAAGGACGTCCACTGCTGAACATAGGCCTCCCCCAAAGATTGCCACAATGACCGGTCCTGTGCCACCAGCATCCAGAGGACTCCTACGACCTTCACCAGGTCATCAGTCCACCTTGTGGGGGGCCTACCCACGCTGCGCCTTCCGGTGCGTGGCCGCCACTCGAGAACCTTCCCGCCCCAACGGACATCGGTTCCTGCCGGACAACCACTGCCACTTCAGTTTAGCGATTCTGAAAACTAATTCGGTTACTTTGGTTCTGCTGCGTGGTTTGGGTGGTCTCATTACTAATCCGATCTCGCAGAGAGACTCCTAGCATAGCCCCCTCCATTGCCTTTTGGGTGACTTTGAACCTTCTTATGACCTTATGAGGCCCATTGTAAGCGACCACGTTTCAGTACCGTATGTCATCACTGGCAACATACTGATCAAAGACTTTCATCTTCAAACACTGCTTTAATTTATGCATAATATAAATTGTACAGTTTTGAAAATGAACAAAGTATGCAAATGCATACGATATACCTAGTACCTAATGATTGATATGTTATGTACACTTCAAGTCAGTATACAAATATTACAAATCTACCCCAGTACACCATGATATGAACAGTGTACCGGCTTGTACGGCAACATGATTACCGCCAAATGTACGCGGCAAAACTTGTTTCAGTTGTTTCAATATCATTACTTTTCCCCGGAACTTTGCCTATTTCCCCGTTGCAGGACAGCGGACGAATGCAAAATGTCGCAAGGTTATTTGTCAACGTTGTGTGGTCAACCGACGGGGATTTCGCAGAGGATAGGGAAATCCTTGTGTGAAGAAGGTTGTGTGCTTATAATTAAGTATGGTATGCAATTTTTAAGTAAAATTCGTCAAATAAAATTAACACTATAATTTTCTGACTGACAACTGAATGTTATTGAATCAATTTAGTATGAGTAGATATATGACAGTGACACCGCTTCAAGCAGTCACTTTGTATGGGAACTAAAGGCGGAGTCCAAAAAATTGTACGAGAGAAAATACTTGTGATGAAAAACTAGCATAATTTGAAAAAGTATGTATGTACTCGTACATCCACCCTTAAAAATGTTTTACGTATATTATTTTTGTAGGTAGTTTTGTACTTATTTTCGTATTTTGATGGAGGCGGATCTCAGATCTATACAGGGTGTTTGGTTAGCGGTGTCGGAGCTTTTAAGGGCTTAAACTACAATCAATTTTATCGATAAATTACCATACATTTTTTTTTTGTGCCAACGATAATTAAATGGCGGCCATTTTAAAATTTCAAACAGACGAATACGGGCGCATGTGATATTTCTGGAATTATACGTTTTTTATCGGTCCCATCCCTGCAAAAAAAATCTCGTTAGAGAGCTCATTAAATAAGCAAACTAATTAAGCTAATCATTTGACTCAATTATTTGAATAACAAGGCTAAAAATTTTTTTTTTAATTAAAAATAGTAAAAAACTCACCTTAATTTTTCAATTAATTTAATTTTGCATGAAAACTAGGTCGTTAAGATAGATTTTTGGTGTTGTTATTTATTAGTACAGTATGTTAGCTAAAAAATAACACCATAATTACAGTTATACCTTAAGTACTTTAGGAATTACAAGTGCTCAAACATACACCAAAACAGCTGCATTTAGCGTTCCCGATGCAAAATCCATAAACAAATGAATGTCAGCAGCTAGTTGTACTGACTAGTGAAGTGGTCGCCTTCCATCCATCCAGTGCATGTTTGAGCACTTGTAATTCCTAAAGTACTTAAGGTATAACTGTAATTATGGTGTCATTTTTTAGCTAACATGCTGTACTAATAAATAACAACACCAAAAACCTATCTTAACGACCTATTTTTCATGCAAAATTAAATTAATTGAAAAATGAAGGTGAATTTTTTTACTATTTTTAATTTAAAAAAATCTTTTTAGCCTTGTTGTTCAAATAGTTGAGTCAAATGATTAGCTTAATTAGTTTGTTTACCTAATGATCTCTCTAACGAGATTTTTTTTGCAGGGATAGGGCCGACAAAAAACGTATAATACCAGAAATATCACGTGCGCCCGTATTCGTCTGTTTGAAATTTTAAAATGACCGCCATTTAATTATAGTTGGCACAAAAAAAAATTGTATGGTAATTTATCGATAAAATTGATTGTAGTTTAAGCCCTTAAAAGCTCCGACACCGCTAACCAAACACCCTGTATTTCCTTCACTGTCCACCCTCAGACCACGAAAAGTGTCCGAAACTTCGGGATGTAGTTAAATTTCATTATTACGCGATACAATCCGTTAAAATAGTTTTATTTCATGTCAGTTGGTTAACCTAACATTATGCAAGTGGGCCTTAGGGCCTGTTTTACTATCCTGGCTGACAAAATATGGCTGTCAGATAAATGTTAACTGTCTTTTTATTTTATGCCTGGGGAAAAGGATACCTATTAATATAATTTTATCTGACGGATATAAATAAGGTACATCCGGCTAAGATCGAATCTAATGTAAGATCGGATGACCGCAATAACTCCTAAAATATAATTGTAAACTTTATTTATATTAAAAGCATTTCAGATTTACATACATGGTTATTCAAAAATAGTACATACCTGAAAAATCCACAACACAGGTTTCGTCAAGATACAGGAAAGTATATTCACGACAAGCTTCGTCACACTAATAACAACATCAAACCATCCACAACACGTTTCGTCAATATAAATTATAAAATAATTGCTAATATTAAAACATCCCTCCCTGCCTGGCACGTACCCGGCCCAAAAGTTCCAAATATGCTCGCTGCATTCCCCCGTTGGATAGCTAAGAATATCCGCTGAACCAAGTACGAACCAGACCTAGAGTCGCCACCCCTATCGCGCATCCTTTTACCCAAATCCCGTACAAAAAGTTTTGCCTCCTCACACCAAGGCCACTCCTAAAATAGTAGTATTTTTCCTTACTGGCTATATATTATGCATGACGCCATTTCACCCCGCCCCTCTCACTAGTATGCAGCAACCGTTCAGCCACATTAGTCGTAAGCTACGAACGTTTAAAAAAAAATTCTAGAATTTTTGGATATCTGGTCTTTAACAGGAAGCTATGTACCTTCTCCTTACTTTAGAGTTGAAATTAGATACTAGTTCGATCTTAAGCCAAAAAGGTTTTTCGGCTGGGTGTCTTACACAAAAATAGTGCTAGTTTGAGTGTCGATTACTCCTAAGCTAATCGGATGAGAGGCATCAAGTATATTTATATTGAAAGCTTGATTTCTTTTTTATCACGTACGAGTACATCACACATCTGCAGGTAAAAGTTAATGAGAATAGATTTGTTTTTTTTTGTTACATCCTTTCAACTCACCGAAAAATAGTCCGATCTTACCCGGGTATACCTTACTTATGCGAGGATTGGGAAACAGACTATTATAATTCTGGCGAAGGGCAGAGTTTTAGACATGCGCTTTACTCTGTTTTTTTTTTTGTTTTCATAACAATTCTTGAGAACTATGCGGAGACTGCAGACTCGCTCAGGCTGCCGGTAGATTGTTTTTGTATTTTAGATTTGTATTCTATTTAAGATTGTTCGGTACCTACCTTAATAGGATATTCATCCAAATGAGATCATTTTGTT
This sequence comes from Thaumatotibia leucotreta, assembly GCA_025490895.1. Classification (NCBI taxonomy): domain Eukaryota; kingdom Metazoa; phylum Arthropoda; class Insecta; order Lepidoptera; family Tortricidae; genus Thaumatotibia; species Thaumatotibia leucotreta. Next base: position 82,467 of record JALPQI010002569.1, read on the forward strand.
TTCAAAAATTTGATCTTTAGACAAGTTAGTGTCATACAAGTTGCATGTATTTATACTGGTTGCTCATACCATGTTGGTTGACATGGTTGGCTCGTGGTTAGTGGGGAGAAATCTAAAACTATACTTACTATACTTAACTAACTATAATTTGGAATAAAAAAAATGTTTTAATATTGACCATGTTTATCGTTTGTTCTGACGTTGTACGTCAGTGCTAATGCACTTTGGGGTATTAACCCCAAACACAAAAAACCGGCAAAAAGCATGTCAGGCCATGCTCAGTGTAGCTGTAGGGTTCCGTAGTTATTCAAAAACGGCTGGCCCGATTATGTTTGAAATAGTTTTATTTTAAAGTATTTTATAAGCACTAAAAACACTATTCATGATTTTTCTTAGATTTTTTTTACCTACGGATCAAAAGTTAGAGGGGGGAATACAATTTTTTTTTTCATGTGGAGCTTATCTCCAAAATCTATCTATCTCCTAGTTCATGTAATTAATATACACAGTCATGCAAAAATAAAGACTCAACCCAACCTAAATGGATCTAAGTATTCAAATTAAAACCTTAAATCTAAGCATAAGATATTCATGAAATAAAACTATTTTAACGGATTATACATATAGCGTATATTAATTAAATTTAACTAAGTACATCCCGACGCGACGTTTCGAACACTATAGGGTCCGTGGTCTACGGATGCTGACTGAGGAAAATTGATAAATCTATCCATCAAAAGAATAAAATAAAGTACAAAACTACCCACAAAGAAAGTATACTAAACCACAGATCATAAATTTAAATGGTGAATGTGCTTACATACTAAACTTGCAAAAGCTAATTATTCATTACAAATACTTTAAAATTAAGACAAGAAAAAAAATTAATAATCTACGCCAATTCTATACCTACACCTCTGACCTGAAGAAATCCCTCTCTTTGTATGATTGTATTATTAGTTATTAGGAAGGTATCCCAAAATTGGGAATGAGTAACCATCGCGGTAACCCAAGAAAATATAAATTATTCAATTATAAAAAAACGGGGTGGCGTTTGCGTGACAAACAGAGGTGGTGATCCCCGATCCAGTTCCTACCTCGTACAACAAATATCGCTTGCCATCCAGCGCGGCAATGCCTCGAGCATATTTGGCACTTTTGGACAGGGTGAGAGCCGGAGCGGGGTATAATTTATTTAGTGCTTTGTAGTTTTAGTTTTAGGTTAATTTTTTAAGCATAGTTTTAAAATGTTATATATGTAGTGTAGATTTTGTAATAACTGGATTTTATTTGAATAAATGGTTATGTCAGATTATAGAAATAATACTTTCATGTCGATTGTATCGTCGTTATCATCCAATGTACAAGTAGATACCTAATATCGATTTACGTAAACAGAAGGCCAATAAAAGGGTACAGTGCACAGATATTTGCGGTTAGAAGTTGCACTCGGCTTGCAATCAGGGGCTATTGTGCTGCTCTGTGTCTACCTTTGCCAACTCTGTCGTCTTTTATTAAGAAATTCGTTTATTTATTTTGTTTAAAGGTGGACCAAACGAGCATTCGCTCATTCTATACCCCACTCCACGAAATTTTTTCGTTACACAAAACGTGATTCGTCGAAATTCGTTGATTTCGTAGAGTGGGGGAGAATGCGCGAATGCTCGTTTGGTCTAAATGCACCTTCATAGTCTTCATACAGAGTACAAACCAAAGCGTTACTGACATGCCTATTTGACCGCCTTACCTTCAGTTCAATGGGATTGGACATTATATTCGGAAAGTTATATTTTGAAAATCATTTCTAGATCAACGGACGCTTGGTAGTTTTATGATTATATTTTAAATATATTCAAGGATTAAGTACGGATATTTTTGTAAAAATATGAAAAGCCTTTGTCTGTCTTTACCCCGTTGATAAAACATTCAAATTGATATCTTAAAGTACTCTATTATTTCAGGGTAAATTATTAAATTGGGAGGTAAAAATAAATTAACAATGCCAATTCGATAATAATATTTCTTATTTAGGTACCTACTCATGGAATAAAATTGAGTACCTAGTAATTTGCATTTACTGTTAGTGTAATGATGTGTGAGTAATTAATAATAAATAAATAAATACCTTGGGACATCTTACACAAATTGACCTAGTCCCACGGTAAGCTCAATTAAGGCTTGTGATAGTTGTGATGTGGCTACCAGGCGACGATATATGTAATAGATAGACACATATATATATACTTACAATACTTAGACAGCCATGACCAAGGAACAAATATTTGTGATAAATAAATACACAAATAATGCCCTCGCCGGGATTCGAACCCGGAACCTCCAGCTTCGTAGGCAGGGTCTCTACCTTCTAGGCTACGGACGCTGGCCTGATGTAGGTTTTACACATTATCTACTTTATGTTAGGACTTGTTGTAAACTCTAACATATTATATGTAGAGGGATCGCAGCCATCGCAGGGAATGTACGGGCATTGTTAATATGTATGACGAAGCGAAATAACACTCCATGCTTGTAATCTCAAGTAACAATTTCCGAACAGTGACCTATCAGAGTCGGTTAAGTTTTCGGGATTACTGAAATCGACAAGTTTTATCGTCACAATACAAAGATAGTAATCTCTGTGATTCATTTTTATCACCAGATATAATAGGTATCCAAATAATGCATAGCTTGTACTTTGTACTCTCCGTACTTCGTACTTTATGTACTTTGTACTCTGTACTTTATACTCTGTACTTTATAATCTTTATAGTTTTATATGTATATCTTTAGGAAAATTCTACATAAACACGCGGTAGAGTGTCAAGCCAAGTTCAAGTATCAGAACTAGCAAGTAGCACCGTGTACAATTTGGATCCACTTAGGATCTTATAACACAATAATTATTTCACATAAACGTGTCAAATTCGGCCAAAAAATATTCAGACTTGCGAGATACATAATTATAGGCATTATGTACTCCGAATATAATATGATCGCACAATAATAACACAAATGGACAATCTACGAGTTTGAATAAACCAGTGGTACTGTACAGGTCCAGAAACTTCATTTGAAAATTATTTGGGACTATTCAGTTTCGTCACGGTTCAACTCGGTTGGACTCGGACTGAGGTTCTATTATTTCGATTTCAATGGGCCCAAGCTTTGAATATACTTTAGTTTATGTTCCCTCTACTGAATTTCATGCTTTTCCACTAACAAATAACGATCTAATGGGAGCTTTGTAATTGTATTCATACAAAATGCGTACGTCGAGGTTAGGAGCCAAAATGTTTAAAAATTACCGCCTTGCAGCGGCTACTTATATCAAAAAACGGTGTCGGGCCACGCTCAGTGTAGGGCTCCATAGTTATTTAACGGATATAGCAAAACTATAACGGTTGTTTCCAACAGAACCCTAAAAATTATCAAACATTTCTATCACATTGTAACCTATTTACATAATAATAGAAACAATCTTGAAAGTAGTCACAAAACCTACTGTAATTATAACACAAGGATTATAACTATCGTGAGACTCAAACATATTTAAATATTTATCAAACGGGTTACTCACCTAATTTAAAGTCATAGTACACGTCGGGCTTTGGTGGCAGGTACTCCATGATGAGGATCCTCTAAATGGATCTAAATTATCGACTTTAAATTACGTGAGTAACCCGTTTGATATAACACAAGGCTTGAAAGTTCGTTGTAGGTAGTTAAAGTTTATTACAATCGTTGTCGGATTCTACTAGCACGTAGCAATTACAAGCCGCAACTTTAACGGTGATGTGAAATAACAAACGAGATGTGAACTCCTAACAAACATAAGTGCAAATCAGTGCCCTTACTACGAATACAGAAGAAGGTCGGCCTTTTTATCGTTTAAGCACACTTGCACCAATTTATTTATTTGAGGATAACAAACAGTTGCAGTATATTTTACAGATATAATATAGGGTGGGCCAGTGATAAATTCACTTTTGTCTCGACATACTTTGTTAAAATGCATTTATCATTAGCCCACCCCTTATAATTATTTGTATCCCAAAAATCGCCGAATACAATTTATCGTTAATTTTGACGACGACAAGAGCTCCTTTGGACCTTGATCCGTGAGTGGAATTCAAGCGCGGTGAAATTAGAAACATATTTTTGTAAAAATTGTAGATGTGACTGGTGATCATAAAAATATACACACAGAATTATGCAAATAGGACCCTGGAATCAGCTAGAAGCTATTTTTGCCCATTTTGGCCACCAATCTACTAATTCTTCCATCGTTTCATTCGACTTGTTTCGTCCATCTTCCATCATTCCTTCTTGCCAAATACTAATTACACAGTGTGAGTAGTTGACTACCCAGTTTATGAATGTATTAATTCATAATCATAACTACACTTTTGCAAACATCCCACTGCGTAGCCCAGTTGCTAATAGCTAACGCTCAATAGAGTATCGCAGTATTCGCAGTTTTCTACCTCTATCACTCTTTCATATTAGTGCGACCAAAAGAATTAGTTGCCATGCGTTCACTACTCGTATTCACGACTGAGCGTTAACGATTGGCATCTTGATTACGCACGCAGTAATACGAAAATAATTACACAGTCGTTAACTAGTTATTTTTCCAAGCCATGGGACTTTTCCAAGACATGGCACGAAATCCAGAAATCTTATTCAATCAATTACCAAATCACTATTGACTCATAGTAAGGCTTCTAATGAAAGTTCCAACCGCTGAGTTCGCCGAGCGGATTGTCACGACAGGCAACTTAGAGGATGGGTGACAGGTGAATGGAATTCACTAGTTAGGCATGATTGTATCACACCGTTGCGAGCCTGAGAGGTTTAGTTTTACCTTTGCTACGTTTTTCCTATCGCATCAAAAGGTTAGCTAGGTTGCTTAGATTTAATAGATGTATTGTACAGATTAGAATTAAAAAAAAACTATTCCAAAAAAAAATAACGAATATATAGGTAATATATAGGTAGGAATATATACCTATACATTACGAAGGACAGCAGGACAATTGCTTGAACAGCGTTCACCATGACCAAGGGTGAAATAAAAACAGTAAACCGACTATAGGTATTAACTGATCGAACATTTGTTACTAATATTGGTCCATACTATGCTGGTGTGTGTACGCTATTTTTTTACGACACTTTTTACATCATCCTTGGCTGTTGGGGTTTTCTGCTGGCTTCGTACATTACAACCCACGGGTGGTAATTCGTCAAGCCCTAGATGGCATATTTATGGTCGCCTTTGGGTTCGTGCCACAAACACCTGCAATTTGGTGCATTCATGAATTTGCCTCTCTAGGGTTGTAAATTGTAATGTACGTACTATTTCTACGTGCCTCTGCAACGAATTTAAAGAAAACCTACGTAATCAATTCAAAACATGTTATTACAACTTATAAGCTGCGGCCACATATAACTTGGACGTTTAAAGCTAGCTATGCAATATC
>JALPQI010002570.1:0-96123 GCA_025490895.1 Thaumatotibia leucotreta
AATTTTCGGCTATGATGGGTAAGATGTGCGCATAGCTGTGGCTTAGATGAGACTGTGGCGTGGAACCGCGCGGCCGCTCTGTGTGACCAGCCGACTTTCGCCCCGACCCGTCGCCCGACTACTCCCGCGACCAATGACGCATCCAGGAACACATTTTATTCCCAATATTTAGGACCGTGACTAATATTTACTGTAATTTTTCCAATTAAATTAACGATAATTCTCGGGATAAACACGGCGTGTCGCGTATCCGCGGGTGGATCAGTCGGCCGACCGGTCGGAACTGGTTTTATGTAAGCGCCCTTAACTTAGGGGTTGTGAATGGATATTGTTGACACAGAAATTTTTGCACCATCGCATTGTTATTGACGAGGTGTGAAATTGTGCGCTTTAATTAATTAGGTCGTTTAAATTCAAATTTAAATGAATATCCAAATAATTGTTATATCCTCATTTCCTAGTTGTAAAGTTCATGGCAATACTTTTTCTCTGCGAGTTAAAACTTTATTTTCTAGAAAATATAAAAAATGAAGTATGCCTCAGTGAAAACCGATGACGTAGAAGAATATACCGTGTAATATACGTGTTCATTACAGTCGCATTTTAAACCTCACTTCACTTTGACAAACTTGATTTGATCACACAAATGAGTCGAAAAATGGTAGACCATAATTTTGGCTGACTGTACTAAAAAATCCAACTAATTCCTAAAAATGATGTCGATTACCTATTTGTAACCAATCTCCTTAGAGAGTCAATTAAGAGTATAGGTAACAATACGCAATTAATAAACTATACGAGAGAACTACGAGTATAGATATAACACGTCACGAATAGTAAGTATAGTAACAAATACATACCTACATTGATAAACAATAAAAAAGGATTGAGCACAATTAAATTAATATAATTCATATTCATAAAATGGAATAATGGAATTACCGTTCCAAGTATAAGCAATATTACTTATTTAAAGGCACATTTCTAATAATTACATGTTTTCCCTTTCACTAAAGAACAAACTCATTAATTAACCAATATAAATTGTTTAATTCGATGAATTGCTTGATATTTTATCCTCTGACATGACAGGAAATGCTGCATTCTCATTTAAATATAAATGAAATTAAAACTGAATTCCGGATAATCTATATTTCAGAATAATCCATTCATTATCCTGAAAAACAAATCCGAATAGTGACGATTCTACTTACAGGTATTATTTGCAAGTACCTAGGAAATTATAATGGAAACAAGGGCGAAATACACATGTATTTGCTGTTTCGCCTTATTAAGATCACACAATTTTCTGAAATATGCGGTAATGACATAGCAAAAGTATTTTCATAGAAATGCATAAACAATGAAAAATATTTTTTTTATTTCAATTCTGATAAATGATATAAAGTCTGATAAATGATATACGACGTATATAATATATTTACAGTTTGTAATTCTGCATGGAGCGAAGGATAAAAAAAAAACAGAGCGTACAGATGTAGTGCAAAATCCTTTCTCTTCGGCTTTTCACGGAAACATCCGAATTTATATTGCTGTCACAATGAACTTCAGTATATATTGCACTGCAGCTAATTGAGACAGGGAGATTAATTCTGGCGTTTCCGTGAAAAGCCGAAGAAAAAGGATTTTGCACTACATCTATTCTGTAATGAGGACTTCAACCGATAACGCCAAAGATGACAATTAAGAAATTTAATACACCTGCTGGTTTTCACATAGGTACGTCTAATATGAATATAATGATCATTATCGCCAACAAATAAACTTAAAAGTATGTCTGAGCACAGATTGCTATTTTAACCCTTACTAACAGGGCAGAAAGGGGATCTATATACATCCCTCATATTACAAGCCCCGATGCAGTGGAGTTCGTCTAGTTCGAAACAATTTTTACAAATTTTTGAATATTTTAAAAATTATCACATTATGCTAATGATAAATTGTATGAACGTTAGTCATGGTTAATGTACTACATTTCAAGAGATACAACAATCTGAAGTACGCTTTTGTTGTTTAATAAATCGATTTTAACAAACCAGTATCTAAATTATACTTTCGTTCACCACCGTAATTCCGCGCTTATAAGCTTGACGCAAAATTCACAGTGCATCAGGTGTACCATTCCGTCTTTAATATTAATGGCGTTCTTTACATTCATTGATTATTTACAAAATTAAAAATTGTGGAAAAAATTAAAAAAAATACCTCTCGTAAAATATATATTTTTTTAAATTCTGATTTATTAAGTCCAAATATTTTATACTCAAAGAAACTACTTTAGTATTACCTACTATTGAATAGTGAAGGTTTTGTCTCTAAACCTTTTCCCCCGGATGAACGGAATAATCTCGAAAAACTGTCTAACTGTACGAGAACATATGCATCGGGGCTTGTAATAGTAAAGAAAATGAACCTTTTTAAATGGTTGTGTTGTGCCGGATTAGAGGTAGAATCAACTATTTCGGTAAAAAATACTTTTAGCAAATAGTTTTCTAACCGATTTATCAAAACCGACTTCAAGGAAATTGCTGGATAGAGGCGGAAGCCTCTAACTCGAAGATTATTAGAACCAATATGAATATAGAGAAAACAATGCAACTAAATGAATGTATACTCGCCATGTTTCGGTTTTATCGCTAGTTGTCGCTAACCCAGTTACGGCCAGGCTGAACAAGGAGTGTTTCATCGAACGCTGCGCGCGAGTGCAGTCCTTTTGGCACCGGCTATTTGCTACTACAAAACGATCTTATTGTAAAAAAAGAAGTAATAAAAAAGTAATGATCCTCATCAGGGTACATTCTTATTAGGAAAATAAGACTTAAGTAAATATATTTTGTTAACAATATTAATTAGAAAAAACTTGTAAAATCTACCATTTCTCCACTAAATAAAAATAAAGTTCAGCCTCCGTAGCCTAGTTGGTAGTGACCCTGCCTACGAAGCTGGAGGTTCCGGGTTCGAATCCCGGCGAGGGCATTATTTGTGTATTTATTTCTCACAAATATTTGTTCCTTGGTCATGGCTGTCTATGTATTTAAGTATCTATATGTATCTATCTATTATATATATCGTCGCCTGGTACCCACATCACAAGCCTTAATTAAGCTTACCGTGGGACTAGGTCGATTTGTGTAAGATGTCCCAAGATATTTATTTATTTATTTAAAGAAGTGTAGAGAAGTAAGAAGTATCGATTTACAATTGTATTTCTTGGTAAGTCGTGCAGAAGATATTGTAATTATTAAAGATCAATATTAACATTTAATTGTAAAATAAATCACGATAAATTGAACCACTCGCGATGACTTTCTCCAACTTCAAAAATAGCAAAATCTGTTTTAAATACCTGCTACGGATGCCCGTATCAGTAAAATTTGAACGACAATATTTAAGTATTTCATGATCCGTAACCTAAAGGTGCATTCAGACCAAACAAAAATTCGCTATTCTAGCCCCCCACTCTACGAAATTCGATCGTTACACAAAACGTGATTGGTTGATTTCGTAGGGCGGGGGCTTTGTTGTTCCATAGTATCTAGTCCGAATAATACTATGTAAAGATTTTTAACATCGATTTATTCTTACTTTAAAATATATATTAGCAGCAACTGATTACAAGAGGAGCCGGCAGGAAGCGCAAGAGCAGGATACCGGGCCTGGAACTGTTTGACTGTAACACATTGTAGACCCCACTTGGTAATACCGTACATACTACTTTATTTTGTATGGGTGGTCATTTGGTCAACTCCACGGGCGATTTCATCAGATAGTGCAATACTACGTATGTTACAAAGCGTGCTTGCTTCTTATTAAGTCTTCCAACACTTTTAATAAATTTTCCGCCACTTTTAGTTAGCAGGTGTCTTACCTCTCTCTCTCTCTCTTCCTGGCTATGTATCCCACATGGTGGTGGGGTCAGCCTTCTTTATTTTTCTCCTCCACTTCGCCCTATCCTTGACATCGTTTTCAGAAACATTGCATTTGGCCATATCTGCCAGCAACACATTTGTCTAGGTAGTCTTAGGTTAGTCTCTCCCTCTTGAACGTTTTCCGGGGACAGACAAATTTAGCAATTGGCAACATAATCGGGTGGTCTTCTCTTGACATGTCCATACCATCTCATCCTGCTTTCCTGTAGCTTATCGGCTATGTCATGGACTCCCAGAAGGTGTCTTACCAAATAAATAAATTTATTAGCACCAGCTGGTGACAAGAGGAGCCGACAGGAAGCGGCAGGAGCAGGATACCGGGGCTGCACCAACTTCGCTGGAACTGTTGGACTGTAACACATTGTAGTGCGCCCTAGGTAATAAGCACTGTTCAATACTACTCACCACTTAGGCATCTCTTTTCAATAAGGTTTATATTTATATTTGTGATCCATATTAAAATATGTCATTTTAAAAATACATTCTTCTATTTTTAGACAATGGTTACATTTCAATAAGTCTAAAATTGTAAACTATAATTTCTAATTATCAGTTTTTCTACGCTGGAACAGTTGTAAATTTGGTAGGTATGCCTATACCACAAAACTTTACAAGCGTACAATTCTACAAAATTGTATAAATTCCCATACAAAAAGTTGACAATTTTGTAGAATTGTACGCTTGTAAAGTTTTGTAGTATAGGGACGTGATTGCAACTTTAGTTTTAAAGATGGATTTACATAATTATTTTTGTCATTATTTTATTGCACCTTAATTTAATATAAAATGTACATCTCTTGTGCTCAGGTTCTTGTTAAGGATTGTTTAACTATATGTTTTTTCGGTATTGGTAGTAGTAGCATTTACGTAAACCTATGGACATAGGATATGACAACTATACAGACTCATACCCAAGTTATATAAATAATTTGTTTAGTGATATTATTTGACATTATTGTGGAATAAATCAAATTACATTAGGTCAGTGCGACTAAGTCCGCCATATTTTATTTTGAAGGAAAGTCCGTCATATGCGTCTTATATCATTCAAATAGGATCGGAAATCAGTTGGTAGACGGACTTTCCTGATAGACGGCCTTAACCGCATTGACCTTTAAATATTTTGATTTGTGTTGGTGTAGAGAATGCATTTAACTGAGAAATTCGACCGCTGTCCGGTAAGACCGCGAGTGACCGAGGGCCCGAGGGATCTAAGCATCAGCGGCCCTACCGCGAACGTCTAAATCCGCAAATTTCGAGGATTTGTCTCTCTCACTCTAATGACGCCTTCGTTGGAGTGACAGAGAAAAATCCTCGAAATTTGCGAATTTCGATTTTCGCGGTAGTAGGCCAGTCGTGAAAGCTTTGTACGTGGGTTCAAATCCCACCTCGGATTTTGGTGAATTTGGACTTTCTACATGGATATCTGACATCTAAAGTTCAAAACATAACCTAATAAATAAAATAAATCATCATGGGACATCTTACACAAATCGCCATAGTCCCACAGTAATTAACTGGGTCAATGAACATACATATGTCTACACATACATCATCAGCCCACATCAATCCACTGCTGGACAATGGCCTCTCCTTAACCCATGCGTATGGGCACATTAGGACGTCAATGCCCATAATCGCCACGCTTGACAAGCGGATTGGCGATCCATAATATCGTACCGCATAATTAACATGAATAAGAATAATAGCCCATAAACTCTAAATAGATGGAATGAAAAATGAGTCTCTCATATTAGTAACCCTATTTCAAATCCCTTTAGCTAAATACCGGTCTAGTCACGATAATCGCTACTAGTTGTAAACAGTGTTATCGCGATCCGCGGACATCTTACTCGCCGAGCCGCTGGTATGACACCATGCCGACAGGAATACAGTAGGCTATCTTAACCATTTTTCCATTTTGCCAAGTTGCCAATCGCTTGCGCTTGGTAGCTTATCGTAGTTTTCCTTCTCTGTCACACTTTCATATCAGCGCGACAAAGACAGGAAACTGTCTTTCATTTACGATTGACGATTACTTAAGCGTTAGAGATTGGCAACTTGTCTAACCACCCTGAAGTCCTTATACCTATTTGGTGCTACTGTGATCAGTTAGCGTTACTTACTAGCCGAACCACTGATATGTGTACAAATGCTGCGCGAATCTTATAATACAGTAGGCATTAGATCTACTTGTATTAACAGTCCATCAAATGATATGCGGACTTAAATCATGTAAATCCACGATTAGGATTAGTAGTCAGTAAATTCGCGATTAAAGGTTATTTTAGCGACGACCTTTTATCTATTTTTTATTTACCTGTAGCTTTATTTGTACTAACAACCCCAATAAGGTGTAGTTTCCACTCCAGATTGTAGATTAGATGGAAGTCGCTTTCAGAAAAACAAGCCTTGAAATTAGGTTTCCACGAGGACTCCAGACTCCCAGAGTAGCGAATTAGGAGAAAACCGTAAGAAAATGACGAAGATACAATATCTTCAATATGTTGGAATGTAGGTATAAGTTTAGGTATCCTTTAGGTAAGGTATATTGTATGAGGACGCTCATCCATATATGGGTCGTAATGTAAGATAAGATGACTCTCTTCTAATAAGGCTCGCAAAGCGCCCCTATGTATGGTATGGAATTTAGGCTAAGTCATGTGCCACTAACTATGTTTAATCCCTCCACTGAACCACATGTAACTTAGGTAATTACGCCATTATATATCCCACATTTAATCAAATAAATTAGTATTTAACCGGCAGCCTTCTGTTTTATCAGTCTCTGGTCCATGACAACGTTTGTATACACCTCCGAGAAGTGCGCCTGCTGTCGTTCTGTATGCAGTTCAAACGTCAGCTGCAATAAACTGAAATCCGATGCGGCTGCCATTTAGCCACGAGATCGCAGATAAGAGATCGCCTTATCATTTACAACTTGCGCCTGACTCCCAATCGACTACCTTGTAACTTACCTGGATGCGCGTTCAGACCATAAAAATATAATATCGATTTGATATGTATCTCAGTTTTACCCACGTTCACATATTGGAGCGAGGAGGATGCATTGAGATTAACATGAAATAATAATATTTATAAAATATAACAGTGCTGTCTGATATGATGTATGGATCTATGTTATGCTAAATGATTAGTCGTCGTTTCAGACGATTCATTTTAATTTGGAATCTTTGCAGTTAGCTGCAAATGTTGAGTCAATATTAGTAGGTGGTGAGTATAGAAGATAGCTACGTATTTTAAATGCTTTAACTGTCATAATTTTTTAAAGACACTTAATATCCCTGCTTATAAACTATATTACTTTGTATATATTTAATACACACGCTTCAAGCTTACACGTAGTATTTTAGATAAGATTCGTTGTAAGAGAATGCCATCCATTAGATATGGCGGTGAAGGGTCGATATGGAAACTAGTGGTCACCAATCGGTTGGTCCACCTAAGTACCGCTGCACGCTGTAAGAATAAAGTAGAGAAGAATCTACGTTCTACGTGCCCTGCAACCACAAGACTGGGTAAAGTTGAACCGGCCGAGTCAGCGTTAATTAGAAGGTAAAGTAATATAATTAGGGTAAATTGCTAGTAACTGGCCACCCTCCAGTAAATGGACACCTTATATAAAAATGAACTCTAGTTAGAATAGTTAGAATTCATTTTAAAACGATGTGTCATGTAAATGTCAATCAATCTTTTATATAAGGTGGCCACTTACTGGCAATTTACTACTTAGTACCTAGCTCGTGTCAAAAGGTGACTTGAAGCCAAGCTCCACTTCTTCGGGTCGTCAATAAGTAGGTAAAGTCCATTTAAAATACGAAGGCCCGATTCCACTTGACAAAGTCATTAGGCGTCAACAATAGGATCAGTGATACTTTTTGCATACATCGGTGTACGAGACGTGCCAATTGTAGTAGACCAATTAAATGACAATAGTTTCAAGTGGCATCGAGCCTTCTTATTTGAAATGGACTATACCTAAGTAAGTATTTTACTTTAAATTCTCACATATCCTAAGTAATGACAATGTAATATTTTCTTCGGTTACCGCGAGGTTTACACACGAAATAAAACTATGAAAACGGAAAAACTTCGCAGACCACGAATCCTGTAAAGTGTTCGAAACGTTGGAATGAAGTTAAAATTAGTTAATATACGCGAGTTTATCCGTTTTCATAGTTTTATTTAATGACAATGTATTAAGAGTATTAAGACCATAACAGCACCCAGAGGCAAATTACTAAGAGCAAGGAATTACATATATTACTGTCTACAACCTCACACACATTTTATAGAATAGTATAATGTAAATTTTCTTAAATTACGTCATTTTACTGATAGTAACCAAATAACCAAATTCCAAACATAAATAATGTTTACTTATAAATATAATTTTAAGCGCTCGGTAGTTTAACTACATATAGTAGGTTAGGTTTGTGAACAAACATTAGCCGACGATCTATCATCATCTCAAAATAATATTAACATCGGCAACTTTGGCTACCATATTTGGTGCCAATACAAGAATGCGACTATTCCTACAGCATTATATCATCTTGTGGTCAGAGCAAACTTCTAAAATTAAATCGACACTGATGGCCTACTGTTTGCAAATACCATAACAGTCTACAGTTGATTCATCAACTGAAATTAGCATGCGACCGCATTTAGTATCGTATCATACAAGTTAATTAATTTGTGCTCTAGAAATATGTGTCACAGTGTTTAACCAAATCCAGGAATAATGGATTAATTCTCATGAATCGCTAATTATCAAAATGAGTCACACAGCTTCCCTGCTACATTAACATCTTTATTAAACAAAATTGGTTTTTCCTTTTAACAAAACAGAATGACACATGAAAACTGTATAAAGCGATTGTTTGAGCAAATATTAGCAAAAAGAACATGCAAATTAGTAAGTACCACTAGATTAAGGCATCGGTCTCTTTCTAATCGACAAGCAAGAAGGAGAGACAAAATATCATCAGATATCGTCGCAAGCGCACCAACAGCTGCGCAAGCGCGTCTGTACTAATGTTACAAACTATAACGGCGTATCTGTCATATTTTTAAACTGAGGTAAGACCTTTTTAAAAACAAGACCGTATTAATATATTCATTCACCCTTCACGCCCTAAATCCAGTGATAATAGGGGTCCGTGCTACATCCATCATCCGCCAATGCAAAACAAATCGATTTCTAAGCGCGCCCGATTATTGTGCAGAATTTTGAATAAAGGATTGTCGAAAATACCACATAAATTTTTTTGGCTATGGGTACAAATTATTGTATTTTAATTAAACGCAACTACCTACGATTTAAAATTAACATATGTATTCGGTTGACTATGATTAATACATATAGTTTCTATGTGTGATAATTATTGTAAGTTCTTATTCCGTGAAATATTTTAACGTGCCTAATATTTTATCAAAGTGACAATATTTTTATAACAATATTTTAATTCTACATTCTAGTGGTATTTAGAGCAAATTTTATTTTCCTTTAGTTTTGAAACTCACACTCTGTTGATTACTGAATAAATAAGCGCACGTACCTACGTAGCAAATTTTGACCTATTTTCGTCCCTTTCCGAATATATAAAATGCTCGACTTGGCGGGGGCACTGCCGTGCCCCCAGATATATTTTCCTGAGAGTAGGAATTTACTTATTTTTTTCACTTATTTACTTGATTTCTATTATTTGCAGATGCAGCTGGAAAACAATCATAATTCGTAATATATAGTAAAAATCGTAAGAGTACGCTTATTCTCGACTGGACTTTTTCTAACCTCTCTAATAATCGTCAAGCAAATTGCCGACGCTCTTTTGACGCGAGCCCCCGCGAAACGTCAGCAAAACCACCCTACAAATGTCTAAAAAGCTGCGGTCGGAGGGTGCAGGAAGCGATACCGGGTTTATTTCCTCCCGTACCCTTCAGACAAAAGCGTCACATGGATGTATAGATACAATAATCAGATACGTCATTATTCTTTTAGACAATCATAGTGTATCGATTCGCCATTGTCACCACATACGATCCCTTTTCAAACATATTTTGATTGATGTCACACCGTTGTGTGCTTTTGAAGTTATCAATTTGTATGAAAACAGTTTTATTGGTAGCGTTTATTTTTTCGGTTGGGATAATGTTTAGTGCTATTGAAATGATGCTTGTATTATTATTTACATTACGATCATCGTTGTTATCTTTATTTTTATTGTTCGTCAAACTTGGAAAATATTTGAGGTGGCTTTTCTTGTTTCTTTAATTTTAGAACCATTCTGAAAGTATTATTTAATTTAATGATAGTTGCTTAGGTTAATAAAAATAGCTTAGGAAATATTTTCAATACGTAAAATATTTACATATTATACATATAAATATACATAAATTATTCCGTATAAAACATCGAACTGTAGATACTATTGATATAGCAGCAAACGCATTTATGCATCCAGTAGTACCTACATTAGGTAAGTGGGTAATTTCCAAGACACATTTCCCTCATGAACCCACTACATAGAGAACCAGTTACTGAATTCCGGAAGACGCTATCTAGCCACTGAACCCGACGTCCGGTTTCCGGGTCGTTATCACGTTTCCAGCGGAGACGTCTTGCCACGGCCGATTACCTCCAGCAGCCCTAGCACATCTTGTCTTTGACAGCCACTCGGAGTATTCTAGGGTAGCTGTCTCTTTTTAATCACTACAGTCATAAAGAGACTGTTAGCAGTGAAAAGATTGCGATGCTAGTTGCTGACAAACAGAAGACATGCTTGACCGTGTAATACAATAAAGGAGTTATCCGATTTTTTATTTTAATCCACTGTAAATTACATTGCATTTTAAAACAAAAAATTGAAGTTTTGCGGGCGTACTCGCTATTTTTCTATAATTTCAAATAAGGTTTCATAACATATAATTTTATTTCAATTGTTATTAACCTATTCAATTACTACAAAAACTGAACGAGATAACACAACGGTTAGAACAAAATTGATCCATCATGTCAAACAAATATCAAAATTATATTTCTCTCAAGCGCCTAACAAGTTTTTTTCTATTCAGTAAAAATAAGAATGTTCTTTTCGTAGCTTGATATATACTCGTATACCTATAAATAGAGTCTGTTCGGAAAGTAGAGGCGTCTGGTATCAAGGCACGTCCATACATCACACATGCCTTCACTTTTCGAACATACCCCAATATGCAAAGCAAGCAAACTTGCTCCAACACGATTGCAATCAGTAATTCAAGCAAAAAGTGCTGCCAAATTTTTTGCTCGATATTTTGACTAAATTATTCAAATTAGATTTATTTGTTATTCAGTTTTGTCACCTCGAATGTCTCGATTAGATCAAATGCTTGTTTGAGAATATTGTGAAAGGTTCCGTTGGGTGACACGTTGGTATCAGCTTAATTCGTCCCATTCGTTTTTCGTTTATTTCTTATGTCCGTCTCATTCTGTGTTCGTCACGCATTCTTTATTCGTCTCGATGGCTATATGTCTCTATCGTCTCAAGTCCAATTATGTAACCTGTCTCTTTCTTAATAAGTCTTTTTCGTTTTTCGTCACGGTCTTCCTATGACTCATTCTTAATTATTCCCTTTCGATTTTGGTCTCATTCACTTATTCGTCTCAGTTTTTTTCATGCATTCGTTATTGGTCACATTCGTGATTAGTCTCATTCATTTTCAGTCTAATTTTAAGTTCGTTACATTCGTTTTACGTCTCGGTCGCTATTTGTAACTATCTTTTTCCGTCAATCTTAATTATTTTTTCAATTATATCTCTTTGACCGAGTGACCGTCATAATTTCATCTAATTCCATACATTTAAAATAACACTTCAGTACATGTCCCCTAAACTTTAATTTGTTTAACAATTCTGATCCCAAGGAGATATGAATAGCAACTAAGACCTACGTAGTATGGGACGATTAGCGAACGTGCCCAAAAAAGAACGGAACGAGTTACCACTAAAGACAAAAAAAGAGTGAGACGAATAACGAAAGTGACTAAAGATAAAGTGCGAATGATACCAAAAACGAGAGAGACAAACAAAGACATAGTCCTAGGAAGACCGTGACGAAAAACGAAAAAGACTAATTAAGAAAGAGACAGGTTACATAATTGGACTTGAGACGATAGGGACATATAGCGATCGAGA
This sequence comes from Thaumatotibia leucotreta, assembly GCA_025490895.1. Taxonomy (NCBI): domain Eukaryota; kingdom Metazoa; phylum Arthropoda; class Insecta; order Lepidoptera; family Tortricidae; genus Thaumatotibia; species Thaumatotibia leucotreta. Next base: position 12,151 of record JALPQI010002570.1, read on the forward strand.
CAAATAAAGAATGCGTGACAAACACAGAATGAGACGGATATAAGAAATGAACGAATAACGAATGGGACGAATTACGCTGATACCGACACGTTTATCCAAATTATTTTTTTTTATCTGAATACTGTGAAATGTCAATAGAATCATGAAAAAATCAGTTTATTTTGGAAATATGATTTATCTAAGATCACTGTCGTAACATTCGGCATCTCGATCTACGATCGACATCTAGAAATTTTTACACTAATCAAATAAGTTATCTGAATATAAATATTTGATTTACAATATTATTTAATAATTTTATTTAAATTATAATGATGTGTGTTTATTATTGTGAACGGGATCTTGGCTAGGCAACCATGGCTAACAAAACAAAAGAATACAGGTGTGAAAACAATTAAATTGTGACAAAACCATAGGTACACAGTAGGTAGGTACAGTCGACAAAAAAGTCTCCTTTACAGCTCACAAGTGCAAGCATCTTACCACGGATGCGCGATACACACATAGAAACTCGCATGCAACGAACGCTCATGCTGCCGCGTATGTGTGTGTTATCTATAATTTCAAACTAAGTAGTCTAGCAACGCGAGGGATGAGTTCACAATTTTTGCCCGTTAAATAGACGCTGCGATGGCGCGGTTGGTCTAACGCTGGCTGTTAACCCAATGATCTGGGTTCAAATCCGATGCTAGACGTTATGGCGCACTTGATTATTTTTGTCATGTTTTTAGAAATTGAATAATAACAACTATAACAAGTCGGTAGAATCATTTGACTAATAAGAAACAAGAAACCCGTTTCTTAAACAGCTGGAAGCGGGTAGATTGTTCATGTTTCGAATATTAGTAGAATTGCATGATTTGTATGCTGCTCATGGTTTAAATATGGATTACACTTTACAGCGTAGATTTCGATAATTATGATAGGTTTAACGTATAAGTAAGTAGCATGTTAACGTGTTCAGACAAGCAACTTCAATGTTATCAAAAGATGATGTTAGGCATACTTACCAACTCGACGTCTTTGTAGACGAGGCACTTTACTGGGCATACCTACAATGCTTCCCCAATATTTCAATAGTTCTATCCTAAGATGTGATTGTTACCTACTATTTTTTTTAATGATATACACATAAATATACTTTCCACATTTGCAGAAAAGACGCCTTCTACGGTGAAGTTTATCGTATTTAAAAAAATTACTTGCAGGATACTTACTTTAGATTTTTTTTATAAACTACAACTAATAATAATAATATTGTTTTATATTTACACCCAAGTTAAATAAGGAACTGTAGGACAAGTATACCTACTTAGAATATTTTTTTTTGTTATAAGCCGCACGTGTGTAATAATAAACAAGAAATATGTTGGTCTTGTTAATGCCTCGTAGGCCTGTTTCATCATTGAGCTTTTTATTTTAAATATCAAGGTTCATCAATTAATTTAGATAGTCTGCGAGGGTTTAATATCAGGATATTATGAGGATGTTATGTATTAGTTCAATTCTGGGGACGTTTGGCATAGTTTTTTTTAAATTAAATCTACAGAATAAAAACACGAATTGATTTAGCAATTTGTTTATTAGGTATTATACTTTGAAATATTATAATATAACAAAATAACAATTATATCGAGCAACATTTTTCTATACCTAAATTTTTGTTTTAAAAATTGTATTTGCAATCGCTCCTATAGTATACCTACTGTAAAATGTGATGTTGATCATCTACAACATCAGCACACACCTATATATTTGCCAAGCATTGACAAGAAAAAATACATGAAATAAAACAATGGAAAAGGATTTTATCGCATCAGTCATCTGTAGATCAACCTTGTAAAGTGTTTGAAACGTCATGATGTAATGAATAATTAATAAATATACGCGATATAATCCGTTTCCATATAGTTTATAAATTAATGCTAACATTTAAAACTGTCACACATTATTAGTAGCATTATATTCATTTGCTTATATGTTACCTGCAAGGTAATTGAAACATTGTTTACTCGGTAATTAATTTATTAAAACAAAAACTGATACACATGTATGAAACATTAATTAGAATGCCTTAATTATAAAATACTTAATTCCCGTCACATAAATAAGTTATCTATCTACCTACAGCCTATAAAAAAAGAATTACATAAACTGGTATTTATATGTAAATTTCTAATCGTAACATATTCTAGAGCAATAAAATTACAGCTTTTAATATTTTAAAATGCTGTAATTGCATATTTAGTAAAATAAACATTAAAACTTTGCCACCAAGAGAAATTACCGGATATGAGATGTTCGACATTCGTCTCTCAGCAAATGATAGAAAAAGTAGGAAAGTAATAAATAAAATAAAAATTTAAAAAATATATATTTTTGAACTTATCAATGGTCAAATGAATAAGCATGCTTTGTCAGTTAGTTAGTAACTAACTTCATCAGCAATAACATCATTAAACACATTGGATTGCCCATTAACTAGTTGACTATCAAATGATTTAAAGTTATGTCAGGAACGTTTCAAACATATCAAAATCTTTTTTCTCATACAATTTTACATAATAATAATGTTTTATTTATTTATTAAAACAAAAGTGGCATGACATTACAGCACAACACCAATGCGTCATGAAACTAAAATTACACTACTGAAAAAAAGATACAGATACACATCACATAATACAAATCAAAAACATTAATTAGATCTAGATTTACGATGTTCAATTTTATATACCTATATTTGCCTGTATGTTAGGCAAAATATTATGGTAGAATGATTAGGCATTTTAAATATCTGTTAAGTAAAAAAATGTAAGTAAAAACCTATTAAAAATTCAAAGGTTGACTAATTCAATAAATTGTTTTAATATTTTTATTTTCTGATCGTGTAATCCGGCGAGATAATATAATAAGGCAGTGCTAGATTATTTCAATTTTATTGTAAATCATACGAACGTTATGTAAATAACAAACATGCATTAGCTATGTCACCAGTTTTATATTTTATAGTGAAATCAACTGTTTTGAATGTTATGAAGACAATCTTTGTATTTTTTTTTTAAATTCAAACTATCTATATTTTCGGTTACAAAATTAGCCCACGTTCACTTGATCTAACAAATCAAAGTAAAAATAAAGTAATCAATTGAACAAATTGGATACTAGTCACAACATAACACGACCTGGGTCGCATTTTATAAAGTTACATTTTACTATTATTGCGACTTCCAACTTGCACTAGCTCCCCGGGCCCCATCGATGACATCCAGCCCCAATACCCTAGAGTCAAACTACCACTAGCCGTACACGGTAAAAAGTTTTTTTCACACTAACGCTCACCTTTTTTCTTCACAAAATTTTACGGCCGTCTTTATCCGACTTAAACGATTTTTCGTCAGTAGGTAAATATCACTACGTTATTACACCAATCAAAGTCTAGATATTTCATTGCAAATCGCAGTCTGTTATCTATGTGGTCCCTTGTCAGCGCAATTTTTTTCGCGGGTCTTCGACATCTTTATCCAGCCGCGCTTAAGTGGTTCCGCACGGTCTGCAAGATCACATCATGCCTGGCTGCTGTCACACGGGTGCTGAGGAACGGGTCGTTTGAATGTGACGCAACAACGTCCTGATGAAGCACAGACGCGTCAGTATACGCTCCAGGATTCGGGCCGAAATGCTCTGATTTCACATTTCCCGTCTCAGCAAACCGGCGAACCCACAGCCCATAGTTGCACTGTTGGTCTCTGCAAAGTAAATTTAGTATAAGATTAACATGTTTCGTAATTAACTGAACGTCAAACGTGTCAATATACTCGTACTAGATAAATAATAGGTAAATGATTATATTTTTAATTGAAATTACTTATTCACATAAAAACCATGCGTTTCTTTTAATAAGTAGCTATCTAAGAGTATTACTTACTGATATCATTCATCTTCGTGCGATTTCACTTAACGAAACGTTCTGTTTATGAATAATAATATATAATAATAATTTCGGCCCACTTCAATCCGAAATACGCGTATTCTCCATGATAATACAAAACAATCAAAATCAATAGGTAACAAGAAAGTAAAATGAACAATGCTTGTAACGAAGGTCGGTTAGCAATGAAATGAAATTTAATGCCATACCCATTACCCACAATATTGTTATAACGATATGTATATATTGCGGGTAGATTAATAAAATATCCACCTCATTCAAGTAAAGGTAATTGGCGTCAAAGAATTTGAATGGTAGCCTACGATATTAAATATAATTAACTTTGAACCTTAATACTAATGACACAAAGTTGTAACTAACGTGAAACTAGACAATAACCTTTTATAAAATAAGGCGACATATTTTTTTGACTTTAGGCGAAATTGAATCTTGAATCAATGTATTATGGTCTTACAGTGCGAACATATTTCTAAAATCTGTATTATTTTGTAAAGTAAATTTTATGATAATTATGATAAGGTAGAAAATACAAGCTCTTAAATTTGAACTATCACGCACACTAGTACAGGACTTCTTCGCAGTGTGTGTCGTGCGTCTGAGATAACTTGTTAGTGTGCGGGGCCTGTAAAGGGCGCTCTTTTGTCGACTGTACCTATACATCTTCATGTTAGCCTTTCTATTAAGGGCATGTTACAATATTGTAATTATTAGGAAATTCGTATTTTCAGTAGCAATACATTAGCAATTCAATAAACAAGTTACAATGGCTCAATCCGGACAGCGTACAGTGTACAAACTTCACCATTGCAATAAAAAAAACCGGCCAAGTGCGAGCTGGACTCGCGCGCGAAGGGTTCCGTACCATTATCAATATATTATTAAAAAAATACAGTTAAATCAACCTACCTCAAAAACTATTGGAGATAATTTAATCAAACCAAAAATTGTTGGTAGAGTTTATTAATGTGCATAACATATATTTTTTTAGAATTTTATATCGCGTAGTTTAAAAAACAGAGGGGGGACACATTTTTCACACTTTGAGAGCTGAGCTTTTTTTCACTTTGCTTAAATAAAAATGAGATTTATAACCCTTCATATAATTTTCAAAGACCTTTCCATTAACACCCGACACGCTTATATACAACTAAAACTACATTTTAGTATCATAATCCTGTAGCCGTTCATACAACACATATCCTTACCAAATTTCGATACTGTAGCATTTATAGTTTCCGAGTAAATCGGCTGTGACAGACGGACAGACGGACAGACAGACAGACGGACATGATGAATCTATAAGGGTTCCGTTTTTGCTATTTTGGCTACGGAACCCTAAAAAGGGCATACTTTACTATGGCATCAGTATGAAATTATTCGTTCCAAGGGACCCCAAAATGTGCAAATAATGATAGGATCCTAGGATTTAATAAAGTAATCAAACTCAAGCGCATGTGTCTCCAAACCGGTATTTTTGTATAGAGTGGGTTCTTTTGTTAATATTTAATTAGCATGCTCGGATTAACTCGCGGAAGGGCAAGGGCCAGTGAATAGAGTTGTATCCTGTTAACATGAGTTTGCTGAGGTCGTAAACGTTAGCGCCTGCATAAATTATTTTTTAATGTATTAATATGTGCATTTTGTTGATGTTCACCCGGTGCCTTGAATGTTACGGTACTGGAGCTATGTCAAGATGCCATACGGTAAGCGCATGCGATTAGCGAAAAATAATAGAATTAGAATAAAAAATTCGAACGAAATATGTCGCGCGACGATTTCCATCAATTACTATCGCGTCATTTTTCTCTTATGTCAGCTTAGCTAGGGTCCCGAACCCTCAAAGCACAATTGTCTCCGTAATATATTATTCCCAATTCATACCATTAATAGAACGTATCCAAAAATAGATAATGTCTTGGGATATCTCACAATCGACCTAGTCTTCACAGTAAGGACTATTAAGGGTGCGGCGGTGGCCAATGAGACCGCATGACAGTGTTTCGCATTTTGAATTTGAAGAATGTAATTGGTCAATTTTGCACATCTCCGCTCCTCTCCGCCTCAGTGGAGCCGCACCCTATGGCTTGTGATGTGGGTACCAAGCGACGAGATATATAATACATACTTAAATATATAGACAGCCACGACAATTAACAAATACTTGTGATAAATAAATACTCAAATAATGCCCTCGCCGAGATTTGAGCCCGGAATCTCCAGCTTCTTAGGCAAGGTCACTACCAACTAGGCTATGGGTGCTGACAAGGCATTACGACGTATGTTCCGGTATTCGTGAGCACACGATATTGTATGCAAGTTTCTGATAGCAACTGTACTTAAGACTTATTATTTATTTATTTATTTATTATACAAACAGATAATAATAAGTATTTGTAACTTATTATTACATAGCTCCACAAAACTATTTTATATAGTTTGACTGTGGAGGCACTTCAGTCTCACTCAATTTGACCGTTTTAGGCTGCGTTTCCACCAGAGATGTGCGAAGATGTGTTTTCATAAAAATGACACCTCGCTCGAGTCATTAATAGGTGTCATATTAGGTTTACAAGAGGTTAGGTGCAACTTCGCCACATGCAATTAATTTGTCGCCAATTTTCCAGTAGCAAGAGTCGACTAAGAGATTAAAGTGTCTGAATATTCATTTATAGAAGGTTTATGATGGGCAGCAGCGTCATCACGTTAGCGAGGCTGATGATTTGATTTGTGACTACGTAACGCAAACTGTGTGCTTACCATGAGCTATGGATTTAGTGAACAATCCTTATGCTACGTTTTTCATGGAAACCTCCGAATTTATCTCCGTCTCAATCAGTTGAAGTTAATTGTAACAGCAATTGAATTCAGACGTTTCCATAATAAATAAGGAAGGAAAAGGATTCTGCACCCCATCTGATCTGTAGAGCCGTGAATTTAACGCAGACTTCCTTCAAATCCATCTCACTTGCCCCAATTCGAAGTGAGTGGGATGGACGGAACAAATCGGCGTAAAACTCACGGCTGCACCTCATGGTAAGCTCACACTGCATGCTTGGAGTATACCGAACGTTAAAATGAAGACGAAATCGCGTTAGCATAACAAGGTAAAAGCCGTCCTGCAAATAACTAGTTTCTCATCCTAGAATAAGATGCCGAGGATTATGCTTTAACTTTATGGCCTATCATTACAAGGAACTCCTAGAAATAGACATAGCGGCATCTAAATGTTCACGTTAAAAGGAAATATATCTGATATCAAAATATTAGAAAAGATACAGCTACGTCACATCGAACGGTGAATGATGTTGCATCACACATACATATTTACTGGACGACGACACTGCTGGAATAGGCTGTTTACTGATTATGTAATTGTGTAAACATTCATATAATTATGTACAAAAATATTAAATTCAAGACTGATTTTTTTCATAAAATGTACTTAATTTAGGGCTAATTTCCCCAGTCCCCAGTCAGTCGAGTCAGTCAGTCCCCAGCTAAAACTACTTAAACAGGAACAGAAAATACGATCGTTTTCTAAAGTCATTAGAAAAAAGAATAGAGGTAGGTAACACTTTATAGGACAGACTATGTTACCTATTTATTTATACAAGTTATCTGTTACAATATATATTTTTAAACCACGTGAAGTAGCTACTTTTGCAAGCATTAACGGTAATTATTTCAAACGCCAACTGATGTTTAGACTAACAAAATAAGCCAATGCTTCTTTCAGAGATCCGTGGGCATCGTTGTTTACATTTATTTAGAAAGAATACAATAAGTAAATTATTAAACTTAGGTAGGTATTTTACCTGTATATTTTATATACTTACCAAAAATCATACCATGTACTGCTAGCTAGCTAAAGAAAAAACAAACTCATCTAGAGACTAAAGCAAGTTTTATAAATAGCTAAAATTTTTGTTTTCGTCAGATTTCATATACATATTACGCATGTATTTGTATATTCCAACATACGGTAGCAAAACACTACTCCAAATGCATTCTATGAATGATATAAATGAGCGAATGCTCGTTTGGTCTAAATGCACCTATAGAATGCATTTGGACTAGTGTTTTGCTACCGTATATTGGAACATACACTTTAAGGCTCGTTTCTCTTCTAAATAAGCCTCCTCTCTCCTCCTTTCTTTTGTCAGCATCCGTAGCCTAGTTGGTAGTGACCCTGCCTACGAAGCTGGAGGTTCCGGGTTCGAATCCCGGCGAGGGCATTAGTTGTGTATTTATTTATCACAAATATTTGTGCCTTGGTCATGGCTGTCTATGTATTTAAGTATCTATATGTAGGTATCTATCTATTATATATATCGTCGCCTGGTACCCACATCACAAGCCTTAATTGAGCTTACCGTGGAACTAGGCCGATTTGTGTAAAGATGTCCAAAAATATTTATTTATTATTATAAAAAAATACTTTTGTTCACATCCAAGTTTGCTAATGTACAATCAACCAATTGGAACCCTAGGCGACTCGGAAACTAAGTCAAAGTGACATTATAAAATCAGATTGTAAGGAAACTCTCAATACTCTAGTCAGTTTGACATGGTCCTAGTCCGGAACCCGTGTCATGAGTATAAAATGTTAAACTACTAACTTTATTGTTATTCAATTGAATATTAAATTTTATACCACAGACGTAGGTAGTATATCCCCATTATTCATATACAACTAATTCGAATTACTATTAGAAGTATTTATGGATATACATTTTGTGTCAAACGCCATAAAGTCAATGAAATGGCCTATTAGTGAGTGCGTAATAAATTAAACATTTATAGTGATATTAAAAATCAGTAAAAACTCAATAAAGTTCGAGGTTTCAAAGTGTTGGGAAACGTTTTGTTATCCACTTGAACGTCCGATGATAGCATACTATCCAAACAAAAAAGGCAGTAGACTGTTCGTGGATACTATACTATCCCATGAAGTCGAAGGAGACACAGTTGATTATAGCGGCATTTAGCGAAATATAGAGGCATTATTTCCTGATTCCCTTGTTGCAACAACGTAGCCTAATAAACTAGTTTGCGCTAAAAAATATATATGGCAGTGTACGCTCTTTACTCAGTCGATAAAAAATTATAATTTGTCAGTGTTGTGTCAAACTATTGTGAGTGTTTGCTAAGGACTCCTAGTTATGTCGTAAGTATTTCACGTTAATTTACATATTTTTGGGGTTATTATACATAAAAATGATCAAGAACGTGTGCTCTATACGATAATGTGTATCATCTTAAGTTTTTGACAGTGTGATACCTGTCAAGTGAGTTTAAAATATGAAGGTTATCTTTCTTATTTTTTTACCGATGTCTTAAGTTTAACCTTGATTATAGTCAAGAATCATTAGGTATTTTACAATGACTATCATTGTATTTTAATAATTGTACTTTCATTTATACTCCTGATTTTTTTTATTATTATACCTTAAGTAGTTTAGAAAATATAAACGTTTTTGTAAAATCTTGTGACTGCGCAGCGCGGGGCGTACGTCGCTAAAAAAACCCGGACAGTTGACCGGAATATGGTCGCGCGGGGTGGACGTTCAAGTGGTTATACAATTCAAAATTATCATCAAATGTGCCGGTTTTATTGGGATTCGAGGCGGTTAGGTTACATCAATAAGTATAAGTCCCTAACTAAAACTGCACAAAACTTTTTTCGGCTTATGCTGATTCTTATTATTATGAAGAGTAGGCGGTACAGCTAAACATGTCATGTTGTGTATGTACGAATATATACGTTTTTGGACAGTATGGTAGGTGAACAGTATAAACATTAGTTTATGAAATCGAGACATCTCATGAAAACGACCAGGCGGGTTACCATGATGTACTAATACTACTAGTGCGATTCAGTTTAGGTCGAGAGAAAGGAACAAGGTTATACGAGTCGTATATCTGTGTCCCTTTCCCTGAACCTAAACTGAATCGCATTAGTACGTCATGGTAACCCCCAGGGTTAGATTAAATTTGTCAGCCTCCGTAGCCTAGTCGGTAGTGACCCTGCCTACGAAGCTGGAGGTTCCGGGTTCGAATCCCGGCGCGGGCATTATTTGTGTATTTATTTATCAGTTATCACAAATATTTATTCCTTGGTCATGGCTGTAGGTATATGTATTTAAGTATCTGTATGTATTTATCTATTATACATATCGTCGCCTGGTACCCACATCACAAGCCTTAATTGAGCTTACCGTGAGACTAGGTCGATTTGTGTAAGATGGCCCAAGATATTTATTTATTAAATATTTACTTCTCATCTATTATTGTTGGAGTCATGTTCTAACTACCTAAATAAATAGTACTTACCTATATGACAATGAGAAAGTGTCATACTTAAGTTACAGGAAAATTGTCACCTGCATTAAGCAATTTACGACATTAATTTATACATGATTTTAATAAAGATAAGTAAGTATCTAACCGTATTAAGTTAGTAACTCAGCAATATAATATTTTATAAAGTCAACGTTCTTTAGTAATTCTATTTGTGTATTTATACCAATTGTACTACTCTAATACAATGATATCAATAACATGATATATTATAATCAATAAGTCATATCAATGTCTTACTTTATGGGATTATTTACCAAATGTTACACCATGTTTCCATTGTTTTATTCATCGATTCCTGATAATTCGTTAGCGCATAACTCACTTTATCGACCGGTTGTAAGATCTATCAAGACACATAAAATTTCATCATTCCCGGACGCCTTTCATGATAATACCTAAAACTCACGAACTTTCATACCAATAAAACAATATAAACTCACATTGACAATAATTTATTCACTTTAAAGCTGCGTGAGACAACGATGGATAATAAAACTCACGCAGTCTTCCAGTATTTAGAAATACTTACATATTTACTTACAAAAGCATACTCGTATAAGTAACATTAATAGATAATTTAATACTTTACTCATGGATACAAATTAAAAACGAATACTTATTCTAGTTTTAGATATTATTGTAACTAGTTTTTATTTCGTTTAACCTAGATCTGCACAACATTGATAAATTGATAATATTTTTTTGCATATAAAACTAAGTAGGTACCGAGACAGATACGTAAAAAGTAGAAACATCTCCACTTTGTATGTTTTGGTGAAGAAAGATTATCTACATAAATATAATATAGTTGTTGTTATAAATACCAAAGAAAAAACGACCAAGATCACCAACGATCGGTGGGGATCGAACCCATGTGCTCAGCTTTCGCGGCTGATGCTGGTGGATGTATAGTATTAAGTAGTGTGACTACTGGGGAAAAATAAAAAAGCACATATCAAAATATTTAGTTAATAAATAATTTGGTTTGTTTTTTCACAATACGTTCAATAGTTGTTGTTGTTTTTCTGGCCATTTTTTCCGCAACTCGACATCATACGTGCCTATATTGCGTGGTCCCAACTCTGGCCCGGTACTTGTTGGGGACTTCACATACACCCTTGAATTTCTTCGCAGGTGTATTCCTGACGATGTTTTCCTTCACCGTAAAGCACTTGTGAATATTAAATAATATTTCGTACATAAGTTTTGATAAACTCATTGATACGAGCCGGGGATCGAACTCACGACCGCTACGTAGCAGCCGTATGCGTTTTTCCGCTAGGCCACAATATAATATAGTATTAGGTACCTACACTATATGTATTTGTAACACCCTAATAGCAAAAAAATGGTACCGCTATCGCTTACCGACCGTGATGCATAGTTTTGACACTTGCCGACAAAAATATTAGTTTTAAGACATATTATTATTAAATGACGTACTGACATTTCTATTAATCCCTAGGGAATTTCACTTTTCTATTACTCCCGCTATGCACGCAAGCAATGGCGTACTTAGACAGCAAGTGTGATGAAAAACAATATATGAAGAAAACCTAGGTACAAAATGCACACTTACTACTTAGTTACTACTCAGAATAAGAATCTGCGTGCTTATTATCAAAAAATAAAATGTGTCCTAATCCTAATCGAAATTTTAACTCCTAGGTTTCCATTTAGAGCTTGATAGGTCACCCCACAGTATGTGCATTTAAACATAAATATTAACATCAAAACGGTAATAAGGATTACATTCAAGTGAATTGTCAAACGTATATACTATATGTAGATATATAGGTATACCTACATAGCGCGGCAGATGGAAGCTGGCGGGCGCCGGTAATCTACAGATTACACGGAATTATCATATCCGAGGACCATAACTCCTCCGTAAATACGTAATTTGCTTAAAACTATTCATATATTTGTTTATACGATGTTTATAGCGTGAAATATGAATATACGCGCCGCGGCATGTCTGGAATGTATATTATGTTTATCTGTTGAATGTAATTAGATGTAGATTTTACGATTATTAAAATTAACGTCTTACGGCTGTGTTAGGAAAATTGCGATGAAGATAGAGTTAAATGAACTACCGGTAATTACGATTGTAATGAAATGTAGAGTGCTCTATAAATTAAATATCTTAACAGTTTTTTTGTTTTCATTATTACGTACAGTGTTTCCGGTAATCGTGTCATGTCAGTGCAGTAGTGGTGATTACAATTCACAACTATTAATAATATTTTTTATCTCAATAACTTTCCGAAAGTACCTTTGCTAACAATTAATTGCCACTTGGGGAACCGACGTCTAATACTTTGTATCGATATCAGGGGCTCATTTCTCGAAAGCTTGTATCTTGTAATACAAGCGGAAGTCCTTATCTAATTAATAGTGTCAAAAAGAGACTTCCACTTGTACTACACTACAAGTTACAAGCTTTTGAGAAATAGGCCCCTGAACAGACGCTATAATTTACTAGCTAAGAAAAAGAGTAGGTGTCCAGTGAATAATCCACGATAATAAAATTAATAATAATCCAATAGATGTTCCTGTCCCTCGTATGAGGAACATACACTACTATCTTACAAATGATAAATAATTGTATACGTCGTATTTACTATGATACTCGTATCTAGCATATGTATCGCCCTAACTGAAGTAAATAAAAGACGCGCAATTTTTAACAGACTTATACACCGTGTTTTTATTGATTTCCGTTAAATTAAAGGGAAGCTTATTTCGGTCAAAAATAATCAATTTGTCTAAGAAACTAGTATCTTAACACTTACTGTTATTGAGTTATTAAAAAAAATAAGTTTAATGACTGAACAAGTGTATTGCAACCTTTATTACATCCTAATGAAACTTATTTTGATATGTGCCGTCAGTCACCTGAGATCTTATTCTTAAGGTTCTCTCACACTTACCATTTCATTTATTTTGTATCGATTTCGACTAAAAGCAAACCAGGTAGCTCCAATTAACGTAACAAGCAGCCTGTTAAATTTAACGGAATTGAAAAAAAAACACGTGTATATATTACTATAGATTTATTTGTATGTTCTTCCAACGTTTTCCATGATTGAAGCAGACGCCGCGCGAAGTACGCCGGAATGCCGGCGCTCGCGCAGCGAGTCATCGCTCCGTGGAGTGTTGACTCTCGATTGTTTGACTACGACAGTCACATCATAGTTGCAGAGGCTATACAAGTAATATATCATGGGACAGGTTTTTAGGGTAGCGTACGACTCGATTTTATATACTAGAACCGAATATCAATATTCTGGAAATTAACTACAGCATCAAATCTGTAAGATATGAATTAAAATTGAAAAAATATACACTAACTGAGGAAGCATGTATTTTTATAAGGCAATAGCGATGGAATCCGACCAAGCCTGGTATAATCGCGAACACTGAAATTTGAAAATTTCGGGCTTTTCCTAGTCTCTCGTCACTCCAATAGAGGCGTCATTATATTATTATAGTACCTATATTATTGTAATATATATGAACCGCAAACTCGCCAGCATTGTTTAGCTAGGTATATAATAAAACGACTGAAAAACACGCTAATCTAATTTTGGTAAAAAAGGCGACCAGTTAAATCTTTCTGTAGGCAGACAAGTCTTCGCGCCAAAATTTTTTGAATTCTCCGCCTTTTTCTATTGCCAGGAATTGCTAACAGATTAGTTTTTTTTTCATTACTCGTTTTACATGGCCAACTTTTTAAGGCTAGCCAGGTATAAGTAAAAACAACAACAAAAATAGTGGTGATCCGTTTAAGGGAACATTTAGTAACTATCATCTTCTAAAAAAATAGGCCAAGATGTAGGTACCTAGTAACTAATGTTTATTAGGTTTCACTTCGAGAGCTCAGCTCAGCTCACCATTTCTGTTGATATGATGTTATTTTTTGAAATCGGCTCTCTGTCTGAGTTACAGCCCTTTGACAGATAAACAGCCAGCAGACATATACCAATTAGGTTTCCCTTTCTCTTATGGTATTTAGGTACGAAAAAGTGCCACTTTGAATTGATATATGATATTGGTAAAAGAAAAAGAATAAGTTGTTTGAATGGGTTATGAAGGCCAACTGAAAGACCCGGCAAAGATAAACATATCATGAACAAACATTACGTTTGATATATACTATTTATGTAACAAGGAAAAATGGCATAAATAGAACGAAGTACTTACTTAACAACTATGTACGGAACCATCTTTTGTGCCAAGTTTGATGAAGTACAATACAATCTTATTCACATAATGTACCTTGGCAGAGCGTAATATTTTGCTATAATAATAGGTATAGAGGAACAATTATGACCCAAGGCCTTTTTGTGCTTCCCTAATTTGTTTGTTGGCCTAGGCCATTTGGCATTTATGTATGTAAAATATAGTCTATGTTTAATTTCAACTTTTTTTTCAACACGAATTTTGTTACTTTTCATAAGTTCAATTTTAATACAAAACTAGTTTTAATATTCAATTAATAAACAATAACCGATAGCATAAAAAAAGAAAAGAGATTTCTATTCAAAAATATTGCCTGTCGTCACCAAACTAATAGGGATTTAATGTTCTAAAGTCAGGAACTATTAAATTTATCAAATAAAAAAATTCCATTGTATTACGTACCTACACAACGTATTACATTTTAATTCCATAGTTGCAAGTAACGCTAATTCTCTTTAAACCAATTAAATTCAAACACATGAAATCGTATCGCTCCACCACTTAGTAAGGAAAGGAAGTACTTATTCCATATCACCTCGATAATAAGCTGATAAATAATTAACATAGAAAATAATCTTAGTATGTCTCAAGCGTTTCCGATTACAAAATGCGGTACAGGTGAAGTGATAGGAATCGAAGCATTTTTGTGTCCGGCGATACCTTATCTGTAATTGAACTTCCTTATTTTGCAACAAATTGTGATAGGTATTAGTAATATATTACTTCAATAGGTAGCTGCTATAAAGTGACTCAAAGTCAAAAAGATAGGAGCTGAATTGCATTTCGGCGCAAATACACAAAAAATAAATAAATGCAATCTCGTTGGTTGTTGGATGAAATGGATAGGTGATTTTTTTGAAATCAGGTAAAGTTTCAGAAGTAGGTAGAAGTAGTAAATAATTGTAATAGCACTTAGTACTACCAGGTGATTTGTAAAATTTATCGAATCGTGTGAAATTTCCAAAAACCTTCTAAGGGGTCTTGATTGGAGTCTCAAAGCCTGTGAGGTCATCGACTTATTTTTTGGCCTCCTTGTCTATATTTCTAAGCGTGTCGTGATTAAGAAGGAAAAGAACAATAACACAAAACAAATATCAATCTTACAGCCTATTCTACTATACGCGTACATAATACACATATTGTAAACCCGACGATTACATTCCACTGTATTGCAAACAAATTTTCTAAAATCATAAATAATATGCTAATCATTAATAACATCTACATTCATCGAATTCATATATTTATGTAGGCACTACTGCACAAAATAGTATTTGCGATATATATAATCAATTTGATTGCACGTACTGTAAGTAAGTACTGTAACACTATTAATAGGTTTACAAATTATTAATTTATTGATGTCATATACCAAAGAAAAAATGACCAAAATCACCACCAAGAGGTGGGTTCCCACCTCGAACGTTGGTGATCTTGGTCGTTTTTTCTTTAGTATATGACATCCAATATTTATAATTTATTTATGTATGCAGTATTAAGTAGTGTGACTACTAGGGAAAAAATAAAACTTCAAATCAATATATTTAGTTAATAAATAATTTGATTTGAGTTTTTCATAATTTACCTCAATCCAATTTGTCAGCCTCTGTAGCATAGTTGGTAGTGATCCTGCCTACGAAGCTGGAGGGTCCGGGTTCGAATCCCGGCGAGGGCATTATTCGTGTATTTATTTATCACAAATATTTGTTCCTTGGTTTTGGCTGTGTTTGTATTAAAGTATCTATATGTGTCTATCTATTATATTTATATATATCGTCACCTGGTACCCACATCACAAGCCTACATTGAGCTTACCGTGGGACTAGGTCGATTTGTGTAAGATATCCCAAGATATTTATTTTTATTTATTTATTTAATCCTATAATTATTAGCCATGCCTTATTCGTTGTTACTAAGCCCTATCTGCGCTTCCCCCGACCTTTCACGTTGAACCATAATGAATGGACAACCTCTGTAGCAGGAAAGACCCGGAGCGAGAATCGTGACCACTCTCCCTTAGCCGAGACCCCACCTCTTTAAGTAAATGCTCAAACTTAGAAATAGGTACCTATCCCAAATGACTTGCGTACCTAATATACCCACGTATAGCGCTAAGTAGTAATAAAAGTAAATACATATAACCGCGACGCTCCTGTAATAAATTCGTTTGAATTGCATTGGCACAAGTTAGTGCACAATTTTCTTATCTGATTTAACATTGACGTCGGCAAATCGCTTTTACCAAGTCTCTACATTTCCTTACAAATTGTTATCGGAAATAAGCACCCCAGTGAAGTTTCAGTAGGTACTCTTATCTAAGAATGTCGAGTCGTTCGTGTTGTGCAGGTGCCTACGAAGTATATGAACTTAGTAATTTATTAAAACGGATCATATTGAATAAATGCAATGTAGCTGAAGTCTCCGAGTTCGGATTCCATCATTAGGAAATAATAGTCACAGGCTTTTTATTAATTATTTATTTATTGAAACAATGTAAAATAGTACAAGTGGCGAATTTAACGCCTGAAGGCGTTTCCAATCTACCATTGGGCTAAACAGAAGTTTGGTGCAGGATTTAAACGTTATGTATGACACAGTTTAATGAATTAAAATATTTTTTGTAATAAATACACAAATACAAAATATTAATATTTATATTTGTCCTAATGTAAGACATCACATAAAACTTAGTCGCGCACGTTTCTAATTAAGTGCTTACGCAACATGTTTTTAAAGGAGAGTTTTCTTTGAGCTCATTTTAAGTGTTTTAACAGTAACAATAATCTGTTCCCTAGTTATGGTTCTTCTATATTTATATAAGTATATATAAGGTCCTAATTTATTAGATGCAGATATTTTAACACATGATACTTTACATTAAAATAATTAACTTTAAATATAAATTAAGAAATCTTTTCATGTAACTTTTTTGATTTCATTTTCCTAACAAAAAAAATTATTATAATTTCGTCAAGAAAAAATCATCATGTGCATTATCACATGTCACAATAACACTCTGTCTGTCATGTCATCAAACGACACAATCTAACGGAAAATAACATGACATTGACAAGCAACTATTTAATTTATCGGCCAGTTCCAGTTAAGTGGTACGTAAAAGAGGTACTAGAATCTGTTCAAAGAGTTTTCATTTAATAATCACATTAACAGGGTGTTTTTACGTAGCAAATTTGTTTTTCCATTTTCTCCAAAGAAACATCGTAAAAGCTATAATGTTTCACGGTTTAATATACTCCAGAGACCGAGTACTATCAGCTGTAAAAATATCTGCATCTAATAAATTAGGACACACGATGTAACATCCAACCAACCAACATAGAACAACTTTTTGTCCTGTGTATCCGTAGAAAATATTTTTTGCTGTGTATGCAATCAAAATATTAGGTAAAAGAAATAATACAGGTTTTTTTATAGACTTAAAGAAATATAGTGATTTTTTTTCTAAGACAATTCAAAGTAACCGTTATAATGGCGGGACCAGATCATGAATTCGATCGATTCATATTGCATTATTTAGTACTGAATTTGTACTATTTGGTACCTGTTGTAAAAAAAATTGTACCTCTTCTATTTCAAAGTTATATTCAATCAGTCTGGTCCCGCCATTATAACGTTATAATGGCGGAACCATATCCTGAATTCGATCGATTCATATTGCATTATTTAGTACTGAATTTGTACTATTTCGTACCTGTTGTAAAAAAAATGTACCTCTTCCATTTCAAAATTATACTTCAAACAGTCTGGTCCCGCCATTATAACGTTATCATGGCGGAACCAGGTCCTGACTATTTGAAGTATAATTTTGTAATGGAAGAGGTACAAATGATTTTACATCAGGTACCGAATAGTACAAATTCAGTACTAAATAATGCAATATGAATCGACAGAATATGGACAGAATTCTGGACCTGGTTCCGCCATTATAACGTTATAATGGCGGGACCAGACTATTTGAAGTATAATTTTGAAATGGAAGAGGTACAAATTATTTTACAATAGGTACCAAATAGTACAAATTCAGTACTAAATAATGCAATATGGATCGACAGAATTCTGGACCTGGTTCCGCCATTATAACGTTATAATGGCGGGACCAAACTGATTGAATATGTATAACTTTGAAATAGAAGAGGCACAATTGTTTTTAAAACAGGTACCAAATAGTACAAATTCAGTACTAAATAATGCAATATGAATCGATCGAATTCAGGTACCGCCTGGATCTGGTCCCGCCATTATAACGGTTACCAATTCAAACAATGTTACGTCCTTGTGAATTATTTTGCTAAATGATGCCATTCGGAAAAAATGGAAGTGTCACAAGACATAGCTGGAAAACACGGTAAATATTATGAATAACATTTTTGATAGGTATTGGCTCAGTGGTTTAGACGTTTGACTTTCAATCCGTTGGTCGTGGGTTCAAATCCAGGCTCGTACCAATGAGTTTTTCCAAAACTTATGTACGGAATATCAGATGATATTTACCATTAGCTTTCGGTGAAGAAAAACATCGTGAGGAAACCTGCACACATCCGCGAAGAAATTCAAAGGTGTATGTGAAGTTCCCAACCCGCTTAGGGCCAGCGTGGGGACTATAGCCCAATCCCTCTCATATATGAGAGGAGGCCTGTGCCCAGCAGTGGGACATTATAAAGCCTAATATACCTATAAAGAGGCCACTGAAATAATTACCTGTTCATCCTCCATTATTACGTTAATGTCCACAGTTTTCGCACGTTAGTCTCCGGATAGTATAATTGTATTTTGAAACAAATTGCGCGCATGCACTTGCGATGCGCTAGTGACGGAGTCGAGGACGAAAGTCAAGTGGCATCGCACTACCGCCAACATGTACTTCGTGTACAGTCAGCGTCAAATACTTTAGCAGTCAATGCGGCCAGTACACCATACTAAATAATTGGTATACCGAAATATTCGACTACTTTGACCATTTGACGCTGCCTGTTTCATTTTTTTTAAGCCAAACCAATATTCATTATTATATTTGTATGGAACAACTCGAATTGTTTTATTGAATATTTTTCAGTTGTGTTTTAGGTAGTAAGACTACTATTACTACTATGTATATATTATACATTTTAAATATTAAGGTGCGTTCAGACCGAACGAGCATTCGCTATTCTATCTCCCACTCTACGAAATCAACGAATCACGTTTTGTGTAACGATCAAATTTCGTAGAGTAGGGGGTTAAAATAACGAATGCTCGTTTGGTCTGAATGCACCTTTAGATACTGTCGCAATACCATGCATGAACATCCGGCATTGGTAAACTCGGTATTTATTTTCTTTAGTACTCATATAATATTATGACATCTAATATTCAAAATTAATTAGTTAGTAAAAAAATTAGTTAGTAGTCGTTTCTGTTAATGTTTTCATGAATTAATGTTGTCATCTAATAATCGATTTAATGCGTGTTGTCCAAGTAACTACTACTTAGTGTATAACACTGAAACCTAGCGTAGTCAAAAAAAAATAACACGATTTTTCGTACAAAATTGTTCAATCCTAGAAAGTTAATAAACTCAAAAATCCTAATTATACTCAGTAGGGTTAGCACATGATTAAAACGACAGTACTTATCTCGCGTCGATATAAACTATTCGTCCCTCTTTTATTAAGGTTTTTTTTTATCATAAGAGACAACATAAAAGCATGAAGCACGAAGTTTTTTTATTTACGTCATTTTGTTCTCAACGTTAAAAATAGACACTGTTATTTTCGTTACTATAATTTTAAATATTTAAATTTTAGTAATACCTACATCACTGTGATTATTTATTTTAATACGATTTATTTTTATCTGTCTTATTTTTTTTATTAATTTCTTACTTTTATTTCACTACCGAAAAGGAAGCGTAATAAACAATCTAAAGAAAAAGACTCGGAACTTTCGCATCGGCTTGTTTTATTTATTTGTCAACATTGTCAATTACACGTATTTACTCAATTGTTTCGTCTTTTGTTATCAATTATCAACGTTTTCGTAATTAAAGCTATGTATTAACAACAACATCATAGTACCTACAGTACTTAGTACTTGGCTGTGCCGTATTACAGTCCCTATCTAAATTGTATTGCAATTGAATGCAAATAGGAATTTCTAGCACACTTTACATTCCTCCACAGAATTAAACTAAGTATATTCACAAGTGTTTGTATTCTACTGACCTAAATATAAATGCTTATTCCGCGGTAATCCCCCTTTATTATTAAATTGCTGATTAAATTATATATCGAGATTAATAAACAATTGAGATTATATCTGATTTAACTACGCAAATAATTTGTTATTATCTATTAGTTATCGAAGTGGCTAGGTAGTTATATTTATAATATTTTCCTTGTACCTTATTACATATTTATATTATAATACCTTATCTTAGAGCCTCGACTGAACGAAATGATTTTGCCCAAAAATTCCCTCCCTTAATTTCAAAATATCAATGTAATGTAAATACACAAATGGTGTAAAGAAAAAGAGAGCTCAGATTCGCTTATTATAGGGATAAGACTACTGAAAAGAAAAACGAATATGTTGCTTATTCCAAACTACTAAAAAAATGCATTAGACGTGCACAAAAGAATGCAAATAAAGCTTTTGTCTTAAATAGCAAAAATATATGTAGGGCATCTTGGAAAATCATAAAAAGTGAAGTAGAGTCTGCGACTGTACACCAGTACATTGACAGTATTAATACTGGTAATGAAACTGTAACAGAACCAGTAACAATTGCTGAGACATTTAATAACTTCTTCATAGATTCTACAAATAGGTTAAATTATTGTACTGTTAATACGGCTGTTGGCAATATAATTACCAATTCTATTTTTATAAATCCTTTCAGCGAAAAGGAGTTGATCGGGATCATCACCTCCCTAAAAAATACAAATACCGAGGGATACGATGGCCTGGCGACGCGTATTCTCAAGCAATGTTCTCAGGAACTGGCGCCTGTTTTGACCTATCTTATGAATTTGTCGTTAGAGTCGGGTATTTTTCCAACGAAACTAAAGACGTCCATTGTTATACCCATTCATAAGAAAGGTTCAAGACAGAACATTGAAAATTATCGCCCTATTACGATCATACCCATAATATCAAAGATATTCGAGAAGGCAATGTATTTGAGGCTTACTAGTTTCTTTGAGAAATTTAACATTATCGCACCTGAGCAACATGGGTTTCTTCGATCAAAGTCTACCACCCTTGCTACCTTTCGTTTAATACAAGAAAGTGCTACTCAATATGACAATCAGAGCTTTACAACTGCTCTATTTTTCGACATGTCAAAAGCATTTGACTTCGTTGCGCATGACTTGCTTTTGTCAAAATTAAAATACCATGGCATCAGAGGTCCAGCCCTGAAATGGATAGCATCGTATCTAGAGAATAGACAACAGTGTGTAGAAGTCAAGTGTGTCAATAGCTCACAGATGGTAGATGTTTATAAATCCACTTATAGATATAATAATTATGGCGTTCCTCAGGGGAGCGTACTGGGCCCATTACTGTTCTTAATTTACATTAATGATTTACCGAGAGTTACACCACACAAATGCATTTTGTATGCTGATGACATATCAGTAATTGTCACTAATAGTAAGACTGAATCGGCAACTGATCATGAAATTAATGTTAATAATACAATATCTACCATAATTAACTGGCTTCAACATAATAATTTGCAAATTAATTTATTGAAAACGAATTATATGAATTTTAATAGATCTGATCTGACATTGAATATTAATTATAATGGACATATTTTGAATAATTCTAATGTTGTGAAATTTTTGGGCCTTATTGTTGATAGTGATTTAAAATGGTATGGACATATTGAATATGTATGTAATAGAATAAATAGCTTTGTTTTTGTTTTGACTAGACTACGTGAAACTACAGATCAAAAAACAGTGTTAACTGCCTATCATAGCTATGTAGTATCAGTATTGCGTTATGGCCTGGTATTATGGGGTAATGGAACCGATATTCAGCAGGCTTTCATTTGTCAAAAGAAATGCATTCGAGCTATAGCTGGTGTATGCCCGTTAACTCCTAGCAAGCCATTATTTCTAGAACTGAATATCCTTCCGCTACCTTGTCTATACATATTTGAAGTCAGTAAATTTGTTAAATTAAATACAAACTTGTTTAACACTGCCAATGAAGTTTATCCAAGAAACACCAGAAATGTTAATAGGCTTGTTGTTAATAAAAAGCAAAGAACCGCTACATTCAAGAAAAATTGCTATTGTATGTGTATAAGTATTTATAATAACTTACCAGATGACATAAAAGAACTGCCGTACAGAATATTTAAAAATAAACTTTTTAAATGGTTGCTGTCATCGACATTTTATTCTGTTAAAGAATTTCTACAAAGCAGACATACATAATTATTTAGGTTAAGTTAGATGTAAGTCTACAAAAATTTGCATGCTGCATAGGTGGCTAAATAGAAGGACTCATGATATTTATGTAACAACATTGTATACTCTTATTTTACGCAAATAAATGATTATGATTATGATTATGATTATGATTAGGTTTTTTGAGGAATATCGCGCACTTATTGTACCACTGCCAACATGTTAACCGACCTTTAGTGTTGGTATTAGTGCACTTTACAGCATTGTATTACGGGTTACCATGGTCACATACAAGTAGATTACCCTAATCATAATTCTGCTATAATTCTCTTTATGTCTGAGTTTCTTAAATGAGATTAACATAAACATAATATGTAGGTATGATATTAAATTAAACAAACGCCGCAAAAGACATTGGAACTCACGGGAGTGTTTTTTTTCAGTCTGAGCACAACATGTTATTAATCCCGTTTTTATCGGGGGAATATAAATCCCAATCTTTTGATACACTTGTGTGAGTGGATATAGGGTGGCTCATTCAAATCGGTCAGTATGGAAAAGTCTGAAACTATGAGTCATACGAAGATTATGTTCTTAAAGAAGGTTAAAAGAGGTCTAGATACCAGGGATTGGAATCGGTTTTTTAGGAAAACCTCGAAATAACTCAATATTTTAAAATGTTTTACACTCTTTATGTAGTATTCAACATTAACATTAACTATTAAAATCATATTTTTGAATTACTCCATAAACAAAAAAATTATAAACCGAAGAACGAAAAAGAACGGAATTCGAACCGTTCTTTTGTATGGAGCAAAAACCGATATCCGATCCCTGCTAGATACTTGCAAAAACAAAGGCAGGCGGTGACTTGCCGCCGATTAGATGGGCCCCTCTAAATGCGGTCACAAGAGACAGCCAGGAGCAACATCGGTATAGGCAGCTCAGGTGTTTAGAGAAGTGTACACTACGAGAGATGTACGATTTCTGCGCAATGGCTTGTGACAGCCACTGCACCAACTCGCGGCTTGCGCAAATTTACGCTTCCACCCCTCGAGCACACAGCTCTGACGATTCCTCTTTGGGCGGCCAATTCAGGCAAGACTGAATAAGTGGTTACTCCGACCGACGAAGTCACGCTGGTGACGAGAACCCTGACCGGCTCTCGGGAGCACTCGGGTCCGTGGGGTCATTAATCATATTATGTTATTAATAATAAAAGTTCGTAATATTTTCTTCGGTTTCCGCGAGGGTTACACATGAAATAAAACTATGCAAACGGATAAACTCGCGTATATTAACTAATTTTAACTTCATTCCGACGTTTCGAACACTTACTTTGGTCTGCGGATGACCACGCAAACCACGAACCCTATAAAGTGTTCGAAATGTCGGAATGAAGGTAAAATTAGTTAATATACACGAGTTTATCCATATATTTATAGTTTTATTTCAAATAAAAGTTCGGTTCAAGAAACATACCTACTTGACTGTATCCTTTGGGAATATCTACGTAGGTAGTATGATCTAAAAACGCCATTTGATGAGTGACAATTTAGTTCTTACCAAGATATGAAATCTTATTTTGTTAATAACTATTACTCATTTAATAACAAATACCTATTTAAACACTAGAGTAAGAACCGTAGGTACCAATAAGTTAGTCATTGTAGGTAACCATTTAAGTAGGTAATATTACGTAAGTGGATTACCATTATACAATGTGACAATAGCCTTTTAAAATATATGTATTTACATAACGCTATCTTGTATAAATCAAAGATACTACGTAGTAAGTTAATATTTCTCACACGAGTAAAATTCTAATCAGATTTGTATTTATATCGGAGCGGGCAGTGTGCTCACAAACATCTGAGCAAGCCTCTATTGTCATGGCTTTGGGCTTGTCCATTAATGTCCGTCATACGGTATAGGGGGAGGGGAGGGTCAAGGAAAAATCACCATAGAGGAGGGGGGTCATCGGACAAATCACGTGTAATTTTTTGTTACTCTCTGCTGAACAGCATTACAGCTAAAAAAATCATCAATACTTTTCTTTAAGATCACTTTTTAAATATAATCAGATGTCAAACCCGGAACAAGTGTTATTAAAAAAAGGTTGGAAATACACGTCATATTGGCTAGGGGGTCCAGAAAATATCACCGAATATCACCATGGGGGAAGGAGCGGTCCAAAATAGGCCAAAATCATATGACGTGATTAATGGACAAGCCCTTTAGAGTTCAAGCTCAAATATCTTTGAGCATCACCGTGGCCTCTCCGATTTAAGAGATAATCACATCATCAGCCTATAATCAGTCCACTGCTGGACAAAGGCCTCTCCTATTACCTAAGCGTATGGACGCATAATCGCCACGCTGGGCAAGCGGGTTGCCGATCGCAGTAGTGTGTCCACTCCACTAATGATAATGCTGCTGCCCATCATCAATTTTCAATAAATAAATAGTCAGTGACACTTCGAATCCCTTAGTCGACTCTTACGACACCCACGGGAAGAGTTGGGGTGGTGACAAATGTATTCTTACTACCGGCACCACACGGCAAAGATATACCTATACAAATAGGATAACAGACTGAAACAGAGTGGTGATTTTACACATCACATTTACTGCATGTATATTATACATACAGCGTTTACCTAATGCAATTAATAACAATTTAAATCTCATCGTTAAATCGATTTATCTACACGGTGGTCCGTATCCATCACTCCCCTTTGCCAAATGACCATCCATAACACCCTAAATAAATAGGAAACGAATAAATTCCCAACCAAATTGCTCGATTTCCGTCTATAATCGACATCTCAATTCGTCGCGGAATGGACAATTGTCCCGGAATTATATAAATCAATCCATCTCCCGCATTCAAAACTGAGCTTTCAATCGGGAAAGTAAGAATGAAACTAAGCTCGCTGCAGCGTCTATAAGGGTGTGAATAGATCATCAGAATAATCTGACAGTTGTTAACCATTATAGCTGAACTAAATACCAAAATAGAGGCCATTTTTTTCTCAACTAATACAATTTGAGATCATAATAGCAAATAATTCGGTTATCGCCATCTGCCGAAGCCCTTAATGGCAATTTTGCCACGAGTTCACAATGGCGATGCATCGTATTAGTCTCGTCAGTACAATGCACGTCAGGCGGACAATAAATCCGCGGCTTGCGGTCAAGCGGCTTGCGGAAAACGAGCAAATTTCACATTTCGTTGGAACTTTTGGACATTTCATTATTTTCGATTCATGGTCGGGTAATTCCTAGATGAAGTTTACTTTGGAATGATTTACTGAATTGTACACTCGTTGTACCTCTTGTCGATTGGTGATCGACGTAACTACCTATATTATTCTGCTATATTAATGCTTCGTGATTTTTATATAAGTTTAAATTCGCTACTTCTATTTTTTTAGCATAAAACATAAGTTTCACACACAACCTTGACGAGTGTTTTCATTGATAGTCAATGATAAAAACTCCAATCGGAATTAGTTTTTATTAATTATGGCACCAGAAATGCGAACAGTATTTTGTTAATTAAAAGACAAATCACAATAACTAATTTTATTTATATTGATAAGAAAACTGATATCACAAACTCCGTAGTCTATTAGGATTACTAAAATAGCTGTAACAAAATTTTATAAAAAGTGTCGTGATCATATATGTATGCAAGTATTTTATTTATTCTGCTAAATAAAATGACTCCGTCCACGTTAAACAATTCCTTGATTAGTAACCACTGACCGTTGAGTTCTTTTGACCTTCGTATTCTTATTTATGTGCTCATTTTGGTCTAATTATGGTTTAAATACTTGTTCTAAATCCACGTATCCCAAGTTATTAGGATAGTAGGATTCTTTTACTTGGTACATAGCTTAATTACTAGCAGGCCTAATAGCCAAGATGTCATCCTGCAATTGTTGAGGTTGTATGTATATGTATATAGTTTTTATGCAATTTATTTATACTTTTTTATTGTCTTTGGTTATCTTTTTATACTCTATTTAAAAAAATATGTCAAATACAAAATTATAAATATTTTAAAGTCGGTCGTCAATAAACCTTTGTTATACACAGTCAGCTGCCTGATTTAGTTCTCTGCTCTACTATCGTTTGCTTATTCAACAGCAATCGTATACAACTATCGTATATTTTCGTACAAAGCTGTCATTCTCATACATTATTTATTACTTATCGCTTATCGTATACGATTGCAGACTGGCATTTTGGCTAGGTTTGTAGTTACTATTACTACGTAGTTTTCTAAGGGCCGTTTTCAAACAATGTACCTACATAATCAAGTGAAGGAATAAAAACAAAAATCACGATTCATAGGTAGTACGAATTTACGAAAGCTAGTTATACAATCTATATAAATTCGTAACACAAAAATGAGAATTTAGGTTAGTTTTATTTCCAATGGATCCATTGAAAATAGTCTTTGTAATTGACTGATTAAGTGCAGTGGTCATTTGGTCAATCTTAGCACAATTTTTTTTGCAGAATTTAAAAAAATCGCGCGGTGCCGCCTCATCGTTGTGTAGAGCAAAAAATTCTGGTTTAAAAAAAAAACAAAAAACGGGTAAAAAACTCAGTATCTTATAACTAGAGATGGGACAAATTTGCGTCATCATTTGATTATTCGCAATAATATGGACATAACTCCAAAGTTGATAGAATGAATGATTTAAGAAATTATTCGAATTTCTTGAAATTTTATTTCGAAGCTTTTAAGTTTTATAAAGGTATTCAATAGTTCCCGGTGAAAAATATGTAATTCTCTGAAAATTATTAATTATCCCATCAACTTTGGAGTCATGTTCCATATTATTGCGAACAAAGACGCACATTTTTTCGATCTCTGTTTATAAGAGTTATAAGTTACACTGCCATGTAAAGGGTTATCTCAGAATATGTGCGTATGTATTTTTGACGCATTACCTATATCGATATTTATGATCATCTGATACTGCGTACATAAATTCATGATAGCGACTGTACATCTCCATTTTTTTCGTAGCTCCTTCAGATTGAACAATAAAAACATCAAAAGTCAATTTTAAAGCCGCCGAAAATGCATAAGTCTCAAAAACTGAGCTTTATCGTCATATGATTAACTCACTGACGATTATTATAAGACTATTTTAATAACTGAGAGCTTCTGTTACATCTACATACTCGTAGGTAGGTACCTACACATGTGTAGGCGGAAACTTCTCCGAATATATATACTTCTCTACGAATTGTACAAAGAGCTCTCAGACTGTAAATTTCAATACAGATGACAAATACAACAAAAACCTGCCAAGAGCATGTCGGGCCATGCTCAGTGTAGGCTTCCGTAGTTATTATAAAACTGGGCCAATCATTGTTCAAAATAGTTTTATTTTAGAGTATTCTATAAGCCCCTTTTTTCATATTGATTGGACCTACGGATCAAAAGTTGAGGAAATACATTTTTTTTTATTCTGGAGCGGTTATCTCCGAAAATATTGACTTAAAAAAAAACTTTTTTTGGGAACATCATTATTTTTAAAATACCTATTCAACACTATAGAAATACAGCAAGATTAAAAATTATCCCCATTTGACGAGTAGGGGAGATACCCGACAATTTTTATTCTATATTTAATTCTACCACGTTTTCAGTGTGATCAATATATATAATTGTATACCTATACCAAATCACCTAGTACTAACCAAGGAGCTATACTACGGATTGACAGACGTTTACTTCGAAACCCTAAAAACTGATAAATAACAGTCAAAATAATCACTTTGCTGTCCTTGACGGACGTGACAGCATTTTAACACCTGTCTGCATTATAATTACTCAAATTATCAAACAATGTGTAATAAAAAGTGTCACGTGTTTAATAAATTAGCGTAATTACGGCATTGATAAGTTTCAGTGACTAAGACGTACCATTAGATCGGCTTTGTTGCGATGCTGGTAAGAAACTGAGTATTGTGGAGATAAAAAACTACTCTGCAGACAGCGTGCCGCTCGCGTTATTGGCTAATCTCGCCACGGAGCTACGAAGCGACGCCCGCGCATCCATTTTCATTCAAGTTTTATCCAAAGAATAAATAAATAAATACCTA
Source organism: Thaumatotibia leucotreta (assembly GCA_025490895.1). Taxonomy (NCBI): domain Eukaryota; kingdom Metazoa; phylum Arthropoda; class Insecta; order Lepidoptera; family Tortricidae; genus Thaumatotibia; species Thaumatotibia leucotreta. The sequence goes on from JALPQI010002570.1 coordinate 41,269, forward strand.
TCTTGGAACATCTTACACAAATCAACCTAGTCCCACAGTAAGCTCAATAAACCCTCTGACCATTTGACAGCTCTGTTAAAGCATTCAATTTTGAATATTGCTTGTTTCTAAATTGATTTGGTTTTGTTTTCTACATGACGGCAAACATGTTGCCAATACCTGTTAAAGGGTTATAGCTTGTGATGTGAGTACCAAGCAATAATATATAATTATAATAGATAGATACACATATATACTTAAATAGATAGACAGCCATGACCAAGCTCGCCAAGGAACAATTGTTTGTGATAAATAAATACCTACACAAACATGACTTGATTATGATTCATGAACGCTAAATATGTGTTTGCCTATAGGCACTAAGCGCGGCACCTAGCACAGTGCGACAGCCAGCAAAACTATGAAGGCTTTCCTCCGGCAGTAAATGTGTTAAAGAAATAGCAGAGTCTGAAATAGAAAGGTAATGACAACACTGCAACTTACAGGACCAAGAACTACGCATTATACAGGGTGTTACAAAATTGTGATACAAGATAATAAAATATGAATCTATTGATGATTTTGAACAACTTTTACTATGGGACCAAATATGAAAAACGACGCTTTCATCGTTGTTCCATACAAATGGGCGTGCTTTCATCGTTGTTCCATAAAATAAGTTGACCAAACTCGCATTGATTTTTTACTTGAGTTTTCATATTTAATCCCATTAGATTCATGTTTTATTATCTTGTATGACCATTTTTGTAACAATCTGTATCGAACGGGATTGTGGTATGTCTCATTGTTTCACACCGATACGGTTTTATAGAATATAACTTTTCAGCGACGACGAAATAATTAATAAGATTTTTTAATTTGCAATTCTTAAGCGCCTTGAATAGAATATTTCATTTCTTAAAATGAAAATAAGTATAAAAAAATTAAAAAGGTAACAGCGATAAGAAGCTTTGGTTTTGTTTTACCCGAGAAAAATAAGTAGATGTACCAAACAATTAACAATTTTTACTCATTATTTTTTAAGTATTCAAACTTAAAATACGGTTCTTCTGTAAACCTCCCCATAACTACATCGCATTAAACTGCAGCTACTTTGGCCTTTGGTCTTCTATATAAATTTAGACGACGTATTGTTTCATCATGAAAGAGGTAACAAACATTTATTACATTTGTACTACCCCTTGTCTTTTCGTAACTTACTGACATAACTAGAAGCTTAGCATACAGTAAATATAAAACAATAATGTAATTCTATTTTGAAAGCCTAAGTAATCCGTCACGATTGGAATCCTTGAATCATAAATGTTAAAAAGGTAACCTCGGTCTGTATATTTCCTCGCTGATTTAAATTTAAAATTATTCCATTCCAATTAGGTTATTGTAACTTCATGTCACCATGGCACATCTGGGCAACCAAGGTCTGGGAATTGAGGAAATCAAAGCTTAGACACACAAAAAACTAATAAACGATTTGTTTCAATATAATTAAAGATCGTCGTGAAATACAAACAAATGTTATGTTTGTTAATCTCGCAAAAAGTGCTTATAAAAAGTAATGAGCGAACTAGATCTGCTGACTGGTAGTAGACGTACTGTTATTGATGAGTGTTGAAGAAAATTGATAATTGTGAGCACGATAATAATGCTTGGGTCCTAATTTATTAGATTTATTTAAAAGAAATTTATTTTAAAGAGCCATTACGACAATAAATCACAAATATCGATACATCTTCGTTTTTTTGTAATAAGACAATTGAGAAGAAACTAAATAACCATACGTATGCTTGTTAAGCCCATTAAGCCGAATGTAAAATATTCAATATTTGATTAGATTATCCGTAAAAACCCATATCTATAGCACAGAAATTATGAGTCGTACTCTAAGCTATTGTTGAACTGTTGTTCAATTTCAGCAAGATATTTACGAATAATCATGTAGGACCTACATAATGTCCATTGATTATAAATTACGAAACAAATTACTTTTTCGAGCATGCATAACAAAATTAAAGTAGGTACCTAAGTAAAAACCGTCATATGTGCAGCTTACGGAACCCTAAAGTCGGCTTGTTTTGCGATACAAGTCCGTAATTAGGCCCAATCAGAACAAGGTCGCGAAATGATTTGATTGCCATTTGTAAATGCGAACTGGCCGTATTTCCGATAAGACTTTATTCGCAACGCGAATGCTACAGTTATTCAATCGAACGAGTTTGATCTAACGTTACTTGTATCGGTAGCTGCCTTATACATATTTTCCGCGGTTGAAAATGTTACGTGTTTACTTAAATTATTTCTAAATCACCGTAAGGCCGTATTTTTATTAACCGTTGGTGAACTGAACTTAACTGAAATAATATTTTTTAACCGACTTCAAAAAACGGAGGAGGTTCTCAATTCGACTGAATTTTATTTTTGTTGTATGTATTTACCCGATATCTCCGAGAATCGTGAACCGCATTAAAAAAAAATTGTGGTCGAACGTGTATACCTAACCCCGAGATGGTCCCGTTGCATTGGCACCAAGTTGGGATCTGATGATGGAATCTTGGAGAAATCGAGGGATCTCTCCAAATGTTGTAGGTATATCTTCTTCAGTCTTCATATATGGCGCTTTTGAATTGAACAGGAATTTTCATTCATTTAAAAAAAATACATTCAGAAAGTAGGATTTGATGATAGGAAATCAATAATGGAAACCACAGATGATAGGATCTTGGAGAAATCGGTTGAAGTTAGTTGTTTTAAAATTTTGAATTTGGTGATTATTGTGCATTAAATATTTTTTTCCAAAAAAAAACTATTGGGATAAGTCTTAAATTGAACAACAAAATCTGTCAGATTGCCAGTGATATTATCATGATGAACAAGAATGGTCAAATGGCCGATATATCAAGAGAGAGCGGCCATCGGGACAAATAGCCTCGCCTAGACTCCTCGGCAAACACAGACACTACGGCACCACCCATAAACACACCTTCAAACTATCCTTTCTAAACATAATGTACTACTACATTAATAGTTTTCCTTTTGTTTACTTTAACTACCCACCACCGATCTTACACTTGGAGCAATTAAAAATTGACAGCACCTGACAGTAAGTACTAATAAAGCACCCATTTATATGAGACACTTTCATAAAAATGACACGGTTCGATTACATTCACATGTTCTATTGTTAATCGTAAACAATTCTAATGTTAACAAGTTGGAAAGAGAATGTTTGATTTAGATACACAAGCATAATGAAAATACGTAAACTCACAGAATGAACATTATTTATCAAGAATTGCGGTCTTTCTATGTAACCAATTCATCAGGAAGATAGTCAATTATGATAATATGAATATAGTTCAAGCGCCAAAAATATGTACCTATACAAGACTTTGTTACCTCAACATTAAGGTAGCGTCTTTGCACCAGTTTTGGTATTCGAAATGTTTTCCATTTTAATATCTTCTTTAATCTGATTTTTTTTTCTTTAATTTTCTCATACCCAAACGACGTCAACGACTGTCATTTTCCAAATCACTGTACTTTCGGATGTGATTTGGAACTAACCCAATTAGCAATAATAATTAGGATCGGTATTAACACGGAAAAAAACTCATCACGTTTATTTTTATTTACTGTGGAATAAATCATTGACTTTCTTGCGCCGACGTTCAAATGTTGTTAATTAGTGTACGACTGTACGTACATACAAAGAAAAGAACAGACATATGTATAACTCCCATCATAAAGGCAGTGTATTTATTTTGATGGATGGCCAAAATAAATACAATGGTATAAAAAAACTGATGAAATGACAATGATTAAGTTAAATGAAATATGGCCTGTTTCACAGACACCGGATAAATATATTCATTAGATAAAATTATCACTATCGTTTTCTCCAGGCATATAGAAAATTACAGCTAGATTTCCCTGACAGACATATTTTATTGGGGGATATTGAAACAGGCCCACAGTGCAAAGCCTGCAATTCTTTCCATAACTTCAAAGATTAAGAAATAACTGAAAATATAGAAATAGAAAAGGATTATATAGCATTATGTATCTGAAACATAAAAGTAAATTAAAATTATTCAGAAATAATCTTTTAAAAAAAAAGAAGGCCACAATATTGTCCCGTCCCAGCATTGTGCTAGCCTAAAAGAGCACTGGTCTTCCGTTGAGGCCTTCGCGCTTATAATTCCCAATTCAACAAAAAAAAACTAACTTTAAAAGGCAGTTGAATCTACAAATTATTTAAGTATGTTTGTTCTTATAAATATGTGCTGATTTCCAAATCTAGAATTTTTAACAGGTACCTATTGAATTCGATGAGAAATGCGAAAACCGATACAAATAAAATAGGTAGAGTACTTAACAGTAACCGTACTGTGAACCGTCACCAATCAAACATTTCATCGCTTCCAAATACAGAATTAAAACAGATTGATTCGTATTATAAAAATTTAACGCGGTGGCCTCCCAATAAATAAATCAACGATGAAAGAAACCAAACACTTCAAAACTAGGGTCTGCTAGAAAACAACATTATGTCTCAGTATTACGAGCCTCAATACCATAGCTAATATTCTGAAGACGGTAAAAGTACTCTGTTAAATTGGTAAATCAGGTTTAACTAGTATTTTGAACTGAACCCATACTTTGATGGATACCCGCCGGCATCCTTTAGTCACAAATTGAAGGCAGTTTTACTGAGACTGGTGTTTTCATACTTGATTTTACTACCGAGAATATAACGTTTTATTGACTAAATGAAATAGGTAGCTGCGGCACAAATAACTTTTTTTTAAGAAATAAATAACATTAAAAATAGAGTGTTAACTAATACACATTTGTGTAGGTATAGATAGATAGATATATGATTCTCGCGAATTATAATGCATTATTTATTAAGTTATAAACACACATAAGGTACGCTCATAATTCACATATCGATGTTAACGGTGACAAATCACGAATGCCGATTCCGACGACACAATAGTCGATAACGAAAATAAATATTTGTATAATAAATAAATAATTATCCGGAACACACCGATTATGGTCATACTATCTAAATTCCCGTCATAAATTTCTTATACTGCGTCAAAGAAACTTCGATATACACGATTTTACTTTCCTAATAAAATAATCATTAATCTAATAATAATATGGAGATAATGATTCAAATAACAATGAATACTTAATAAGTTTCGATAAAACTTTGAATCGATAAGTCGTTAATCTGGTTAACCTCTTTGGACTGCATCGTTTCGTTCCAATCGATGTTGGCTTGTTCTGTGATGTTTAGATAAAAACTGCCGCGCCTTATAAATTTACACTTTTGGATGATATTTAATTACTTATACCGACGAATATTAATGAATTTAGTACTTTTAATAAGTATAGTACTGTAAACTTTTACAACTACGGCTTAGCAAATCGACATTTAATCTTCATGGCAATGAAGTTACAAGTTATAATGCAATATTTTTCGACCCCGTCTGTATTTTTTGAGACAGAATGTTTTGCTCTGCCCAAGCGAGGAGACTGGAATGCACGATTTTTTTTATTGTGCCAATCGAAGGGTTAAGTCAAAGTCAAATACCAAAAAGAGATAACTATAAAAATACTGTACGAATCCAAATTATGACATTATTGACACTAAATAACTATACTCAAAAACGCATTGATTATATATCAAAATATACTATCGAAATAGCAGTACTTGTTCTCAATATTGTAACCGATTAGTTGACGGTCTACATATTCAAGTAATTATTTTTCCGGCTTATATTAAACAAGCTCAATCACGAAAATCAGAAACCGATGGGAAATAAAATTATTTGTACTTAAAGGAAAACTATCTAATATAAATAAATATAATCGTTGAAGAATAATCAGAATCCAACCTAATAAAATACCTACACAGTACACACAGTGTAGATACTCGTAAAGTTGTGTAAACCTGAAACTAAAGAATGCAAGATTGAGAACTATTTTCTTTACTTTTGTGATTCTCATTAATTGTAATTCTTTTGAGAATAAAGTTTCTTTAAACCTAAAGATTGCAATTATGGTAGAAAATATCTAAAGAGGCATTTCATTTCGAGTGCGGCCTAAACTAAACTAATATATAGACCAATTACCCAACTAGATTCAGTTAGTGCCTTATTGCTTAAAAAAGTAATACAATTACTCATTCTGAATAATTTAGCTCCATATTCATCCAAGAAATTGCTATTGAACAAATAGTGGTTCCGTAATAAAGGTTACAAACAACGCTATTTACGATTATCGTTCATGGTAAAATACCTTCCTGTTAGTCAGCCAAAACCGCATGACCAAATGTTAATTAATGAGAGAAACTACTATTTATACAACATAAGTTTTGTGGAACAATTCAAATTATATTATACAATATTTTTTTCGGCTGACAAAAATATTTTCGTAGCTTAGTTGGTAGTAACCCTGTCTACGAAGCTGGAGGTTCCGACTTCAAATCCCGGCGAGGGCATTTATTTGCGAATTTATTATCACAAATATTTGTTCCGTGGGTGTGGTTGTCTATGTATTTAAGTATCTTTATGCTTGGTTATAAGTTAGGTACCATATCACATCACAAGCCCAAATTGAGCTTACCGTGGTACTAGGGGTCTCTACCCCTACGGTACGGTACGGGTACATTTCTCAAAAGCTTGTGACTTGTAATATAAGTAGAAGTCTCTTTTTAACACCGTTAATTAGCAGTGATCGGCACTCTCGGTGTAAAACTTTAACAAAACCTTAAAGCTGACGATAAATAAAATAAAGAAACATTAAAATTTTAACTTAATTATTACTTTTAAATTCAATTCCATATCGGAATCTCAGATTTAAACTACTTGGCTCTACGGATTTTGATATTTTCGTAGCCGTATGCATTCAATAATCTCAACTTTAGAATAATTTCCACGTTTTGTTAAAGTTTTGCACCGATAGTGCCGATCACTGTTAATTAGAAAAGGACACTTTTGTAATAATGTGCCATGATATTTATTTATTTACCGTGTTGTTTAAGTAGTCACCCTATGTATGTACTATAAATTAATAAATCTTAGAGATCTCTATATTGGTATATGACATCTAAGATCTATAAATCAACTATTTTTAGTTTTCCCTGGCCCCAATAACCCTGTAACATGTTGCAAGCTTTTCCAGGCCACACAGTTGTGTAATTCATTTAGGCAAATGAAGCCGGACTGATAAATGAAATATGGCATTGTTCCCCGTGACGCTGCTGTTTCAGCTCATTCATTACTGCTGCTCTATTTTTACTGCTGACATTTTCTTTTGCTAATGATGTTGTTTTATTGAGTGAGACGAACAAATGAAAATGAGAAATGTGTATCTTTTTTCGTAAATTTATTTTCGACACATATTTCGATCACAACTTGTATTATGCACAAGTTTTTTATGTAAATATAATCTAATTATCACTAACTGAAAAAAAAACAAACCGTTAAACAGTTTCCGCGAAGATTCCATCATCAGACCCTGCCTTGCTGCCAACGGAATCATATTCAAGTCAGTTAAAAACCATCGTTCGATTAAAAACGTTTTGGAAAACGGTACACGTTTCTCGGAGATAACGAGTAACGTACACACAAATAAACCTCCTCCTTTCGAAGTAACAATTACTTCGAAGTAAAAAACAAATTTGCCGTGTGGTGACGGCAGTAAGAATACATTTGTCACCACCCCAACTCTTCCTGCGGGTGTCGTAAGAATCGACTAAGGGATTAAAGTGTCACATTCTACAAGATTGATGAAGGGCAGCAGCGTCATCATAGTGAACACATTACTGCGATCGCCAATCCGCTTGCCCAGCGTGGCAATTATGGGCATTTACCTTCTAATGCGTCTATACGCATAGTTAATAGGAGAGGCCTACGTCCAGCAGTGGACTAACATAGGCTGATGATGATGATAATGATGATGAAAAAACAAATCAAATTAAAAAAAAGTTCGTTAAAAAGTATGAATTTCAATACAAATTTATTTATCCGCGCCATAAAATAGGACGAAAGAATATTCTATCATCAGATAGTAGGTTCCCCTGGTTAAATTGAAAATACAGTACCACATAAGCATTTTACATTTTTGCAACATCATTAACCTAGTAATACAATGAGTTAGTTATTAACATGTTTGCTTACCCAAATGCTTAACACGAAACTTAATTATGAAAGCGGGCCTTGCGCTGGCGCCGCGCCAAGTCTACGAGCGTGGGCGAAAAAATCATTTCCCTCCAAAATGGTAAAGGTCAGACCGATATTAAATCTTTGACTCTTTGCCATGAGATAATGCTGCATTTTCTACTCTATTTATTTAAATGTGATCCGTAAAAATGCTTGCTAATATTGTAAATGACAAAACAACAACATGATCAAAATTGTTAGCAGGTAACTAGATGTTTTATTAAGGAAGTATATATCACGCGGCTAGCGTCTCTGGAAAACAACATAGAAAAGACAGATTAAAAAAATATACCCAGTAATATAAAGCACCAATCAAAATATTATAGTCTAAACGTTATATTAGATAGGTATTTTTTTGAAGTGTTTAATTTTAGTATACCTACATATTTATGTACCGGGCTTGCAGGCCATTAGAAAACGTATTGCACAATTTAAAAAAAGCTTCTCAAGCTGAAAACACACATTAGGTGAGTGCAATCTAAAATCATCTACACTAAGCAAAAAAACTTTAGTGTAAATCCGGCCAAGAGTATGTGAGATCAGTACGACACAGATTAGTGCGACAATAATTATGTCGCCGCGAAATAGAATAACCATCCCTCTTTCATTCATAGTTAGTAAAAGATGGAAAATCTATCTCCCGGCGACATACTGACTTACCAATCATGTGCTAAGCATAGTTATAGAGAAGGATTCCGTAGTCATAATAAGAATATACGGATTATGATACGGGTAGTTAAAGTACATTGGTGGAAATTATGACCATAATCCACTGAACATTATTTTACAGATTTCTTATTGTGTTCGATAACAGACATTCAGACGGACTGACAAAAAAATGGACACACATACATGGTAAAAGTACTAAACTTTAACTTTGGCTCCATAATAGAAAGAAAGAAAGAAAAAACGTTTATTCGAGACACAGTAGAAACAAAACAAAACAGTAAACACGAAATTTTGTCTCGAAATGGTCAAAACTCAGCATTTTGCCAGCAGAGCCAGCGCTGGTCTTCCAGGCTGATCTTCTTCTAATAGAAGTTTTTAACTACGCTGCACGTACTAGCTATATTGTGGTTAAAATACTCGGTCATTCCTACTCGCTTTCTACATAAATAATGAACAAATTTAACCTCCTGGATCCTGGAGGTGTCAAATCAAGCAAAACTGATATTTTTTTCAATAAATCAAATAAGCAAGCAACCCATATTGTAGGAAAAATAATAAAAAAAATCCAGGGGTTTTCCATCAGATTTTTCCTTATGGTCTCATGCGAGTACAAAGGGACTATGTCCTCACTCGAGGTACTTATATGAAAAGAAACAAAACGGTACAAAAATCGTTTAATTACATATAAAAATACAAAAACCACATATTTTTACTTATTAGAGAACAATGAAATTAATTTAGTCTCAAACAGATCGAAATCATTTCCTCTACATATGATTAATATGATTATAAACTTACAAAATATAGTTATATTCGTAATAGGCAGCATAGACTTACAAAAAAAAGCCAGTAACAAAATTAACTTTTCTAAACTGTGTACGAGTACGTATACACATATACTTAACAATGGTATGCAAGTTGCATGTTAGACAAATTAAATAACTTTATAGGTAATCACATTAATTGGTACAAAAATATATTATATCACATTAATGATGTAAAATATACAAAAAAAAAATAGAATAAAATAAACTAACACTAAGGAAATAAAACTATATCTTCAAATACTACACGTTAACAAATATTTACAAATAAAAAATAGGCTCGAGCTCTGTGCCTGATGGTAGGTTGCCCAGAAGGCTGGCGGAATTACCCCGCTGAATAGCAATTGCTATTCGCTGGGCGAGGTAATAGCCAGTTCTCTGGTCACCGGTGGCGTCTACGAGCCGCTTCTTGAGCCCTTTAAAAATCTCGTGGGCTCCAGATCCCCAGGGGCCAAGTGTTTCTACCCCAGACGACACAAATATGCAGCTGGAATCTATAGCTGCATATTTGCGCCACTTGAGGAGTTCAGCTGCTTCCGCAGCCGCTCCGGCCTTTTTTAAAGTTCCTGGGAGATGGGACGGCGCCAGGGTATCCACACATGTGGCGTTCCATACTAAAGGCTGCCCCAGTTCCCAGGGAACAAGAGTCATGCCATCTGGCCGCTTCCCGTCGTCCCGCGCTAGACTCATAGGCCCCAGGACTGCAGGGAATCCCGCGGAAGTGAACGCTCGGCGCAGGATATCATTTATAGTAGCGTGGCGTGCTATACGGCCAGCACTTCTATTGCACGAGAGATCATGCAGCCCCTTCGACGACACATTAGCGTTGCAGTGGCATTTATGTGGGGCTACACAGTCTGAGCCCAGACATAATGCAACCGAGAGCCTAAAGGTTTGACCGGACAAGAGGGTGCCTAGATTTCTGGAAGGACGTACTTGTAATATACACATCTTCACCTTCGGAAAGACCGTCGGATTCGTCGAAGTTCCGGTATTCCTCAATTTCACTGTCTTTTTAAGGCTGAAAATTGGAAATAAATAGTAATTAACATTCGTGTGAAATAAAAAACTTACTTTATTGAGACCGATGTTACTCGTACGAGAACATATTTTATTTGTGTAAGTCCTTGCATACTCGCACGAGTACATAAACTTCAAAGATTCATAAAACTAAAGTTTTGTAATCATACAAAGGAAACCTAAATACTAACGCATGAATTACATCATATATGTACTAATCAACAGTAAACAAAAATATATAATTACACTTTCATTGATATAAATTAATGTTTACTTACCGCGGAACATAGTGTTGCAAGTGGTGTCAGCTGTCTAAGCCGTACTGATCGGTGATTGGCCGCCTGATACTCCATGTTTATTTTATTAGATTGACAGTTTCGTTCGGATACTTTCTACACATGCCAACTTGTTATGCTGCTTTGACATTTAGCCGGAGATTTTTTTAAATCTTATGTCCTCAAGCGAGGAACGGGGGATCCAGGAGGATAATGACAACAATCATCCATAAATTGGTAATTCCCACATACATTCGCTAAGGATTACGTTGTGGTTTCTCTACGAGTATTAGCATGTGTATAGTTACGGCCATTCATAAATACATAAATCTCCATGATTACATAAAAACAGGCACAACTCAATAAAAACAACTCTCCAGTCTCACCACATAAATAGGTAAATGCCCTCACTGAGATTCGTACACAGTAAGTACTTCCAGCACCTACAGAAGTCGTTAAAAGTAGAACCATAATATTCGCCGAAGTAAACCTAATATGTTTTTGCAAGAAACTCCCTAATCCCTGCACGAAACTTGGATCCTAAAAATATACGTGTCACCCCTAGGCATAACACGTGGCCTGATCAACTAACTCGCCCACGGCTCTCCTTGACGAAGGACATTCTATATTTGATATTTACGCTTACGCGTAAACAGAATCGATGGGGGACCCCAATAAACTTACTACAGCAAAAACCATGAATGAAGACGTTGGCTGGCGGCCAACGCGTGGGCTTGTCTGGAGCTAAGGTTAAGGGTGAGCGGTGACGTCAGGACGTGGCGGGCTAATGTGCCAACACACATACAACCATGCAATATGCCGCATAAAAACTACTGAACAGTACCGAAGCCTCCAACTATATATAAGCATGGATATCTAACGCGAACTCAATAAACCCCCCCAAAAACAATTTTGCAATTGAGCCCCGGTGGGCAAGACATAGCGCTTTTCATAACACCGCACATCATGTCGGCACAACCATTTTTGACGAATTGGAATATAAACAAAGCCAATCAAAAATGTTGGTAAGAGGGAGAGAGTAGCTGGTACGAACAACAATATGGGATTGTTTTTAAAGGGATTTTTTATGACGTGCAGCTTACATATTTTATAAATAAAAAATGTTTCTCATCGTATAAATATTTTTTAATTTCTCCTTAAATGGGGGCAGAATCGACAAACCTGGCAGAAGACACTGGACAAAGCAGGTGTTTATTCAGCAGTGAGGTCTTTTGTGATCCTCAGACTCCTATTCTAGTATCCTAATCCTTTTTTGAGCCAATCGTGAGGGCCTTTATAGACAATACCAATAGCGCATCAATATGCGTACTCATAAAAATACACTAATCTGCACTGAATTATTCACTACAATAAAATGTTTATTGTACGATAAAATATCAATGAGAAGAAATCGGTTGAAAAGCACGACTGGCGGCTATCGTTGGCGCCGAAAATGCATCTCTATTCCGCACGTTCTCAAATTCATATGTATATTGATTTAAGCTTTTACGATTGTCACTAATAATTTAAAGCAAAGCATCAGATATTATATGTATATGTAATGTATACCATACTTTACCATACTTGTATACATCCTAGCGTTTCGAGCACCTTCTGCACACACATCACATCATCAGCCTATATCAGTCCACTGCTGGCCAGAGGCCTCTCTTACTATGCTAATCCTCCTGCCGCCCAGACAATAAAATTTTCGAATTGTTTTTGAATTCATAGTGTAGGAAATAGAAAAGAATTTCTTTTTCTGAGGACACCTTTTTATAGGCCTCTGGGCGGCTAGAGGGTATAGAACAAACGCATTAGAAGCCCATAATCACCACGCTGGCTTGTAGAGTCCTTACTGCGAACCACGAACGCAGTGTTCTCTCTCTCTCGCACATGTAAATTCGTACGTAAGTGTGACAGGGAGGCAACACTTCGTTCATGGTTCGCGGTAGGGCCTCAGGGTTGGCGATTGCAGGAGTGCGTCCACTATGACGATGCTGCTGCCCATCATCGATCGTCAGTAAATGAATGGCCAGTGACACTGCAATCCCCTATCTGACTCTTACGTCACCCACGGGAAGAGTTAACGTGGTGAAAAATGCTTACTGCCGTTGAGAGCCTAAGCCAATCCACTCAAAAATCCCTCGACCTGACGGCCTCGCTCCATACTGTACCACCAACTCCATGGACGAGACTCTTTGCTACGTTCGTACCCACGATATCACATCTACAGCTTTGGGCGCCAGCTGTATAAAGCGAATTAGCCTTTGTTTACGTCCTGAAACCGCACTATAGCAGATACTACTCATACCAGTTCTGTCTCGAGTTTATCAGCTAAATACAATTTGTTAAAACAAAACGTCACCATGTTATCTTAGATTTATCTCTCTGCTGCATTTCATGGATTATAGAATACTGTAATTTGAATTTCATCCATTTCTAGCTAATCCATTTGGTGCTACATTGTTTCAACCAGCATGCATTATAAAACCAGGACCACTTGTAAGTTTTTCAAGTAAATTCACTACAAATACTGCTGACGAATATTGCTCACTGCCGCAGTAAACAATATTTATAGAGAACTGCTACTATTTTGTACTAAAAATACGTGAGAAACACATGGAATCTTGGCCTAAAAGTAGTCGACGACCCATTTCAAGTGGCTTGTGATGGTCACGCATTTGTCGTGCTACCTGTCACTTCCACACATGCATACTTGTTAGAACCTGACGGCAATAACGACAAACAATAAACGCGGGAACATCATATATAAGTACAGGATGACCGGCTTAAGGCACTGGGGCCCATTTCTCGAAAGCTTGTAACTTGTAATACAAGCGGAAGTCCTTATCAAACTAATAGTGTCAAAAAGAGACTTCCACTTGTATTACAAGTTACAAGCTTTTGAGAAATGGGCCCCTGGTCCCACCAAAAGCGAGTGTATTGATAGCTCGGCTATAAAAACGAACAAAAGACAATCGCTCCCGTGTAAAGAAAAAGACACTGACATTTTGTTGCTACTTGCTCAGCTACTATAGTTACTAGCTAAGCGGTGACCTCAGACGAGCTTACAATCGCTAACTCGCTTTTCGACCAGTGCCTTAACGAATCCCACTATTTTCATTATAGCACCTGCCTAACGATCCCTATTTTAAGATCTTATCTAATCCCAATTTTGCCCTAGGCACCCCAAGTTTGCCGATTGGTCAATGACTGAAAGGCCCAAGGCCGCGTCCACGATCTGAAATGCTGACCAACACATACACCAACTTAACTGCGGCACGTCTTACATTCTACCGCGGCGGTAATAACGACTATATTTGCATGATCCCGTACAATAATTATTTGGTGAATTATTATGAATGTATTAGGATAGGGACGCCCACGCCGCGTAGGTTTATGTATTTTCTTTTCAGACGATTTGTGGAAACGTACCTACATTATATAGGATTAGTTGCTGACTTTTTGAAAGATCCTATTAATCCAGCACAGTTTATTTCAGCACAGGTGAAAAATAATGGCTCTGGAACATAATAAACATTTAGAAAAATAGAGCAGTAATTGTGACTATTTGGTCTAATGTCATTTATGCTCCAATTTTGTATTACTTATCAAGCAAATTTATATAAGATCAGCTCCAAAGAAAATTGCCCAGAAGCAGAGGGCTTACCATTTCCCTGCATTTGATTGGACAGCGTGCAAATGTGTCATGACCCAGGCGACTTAAGTTAAATTCCCGACACAAAAAGAAAATACATTTTAGAATGGAAACAAACTCGTTTCAAGGAATGGAGTTAAACGAGGAAATTTAGACATTTGTCTTGATTTTGCCCACGCGCTGCAAAACTTACACAACTGCGTCCGTTTCTGCCCACTCGCTGAAAATATACTAACGTAAGCAGTCTTGTAGTGTTCTAGATCAACCAGTAGGTACCTACCCTTACTACGCCTGCTATGCTATTCTCTTATTCACACATTCGACACTGCATTCGTCAACGAGCTCGACGTCGAGACAGCCTTGTCTAAAATCCTAGCTGTTTTATTTGACATAAGGAATCGAGGCTGTGAGCGAGGTTGTGGGCGAGTTCGTCGCTGTTTTTCGTTAGAGAATACGAAGTTCATACATTAAACGTCAAACTCTCGACGCAGTGTAGTTCCAGCTCACGCCGCATTCGTCGCCGAGCACTAGTGTCGTTTAAAGTACATTAGTGAATACCATATTTAGGCTCGACGCTGCCGCAGCGCTGACACAGCGCTGACAGCTAGGCGGTTTCCTTAGTGAATAACACTGCTGGTTGGTTGTCGCCTTCTCTCGCACCAATATAAGAATCAAGCCATTGTTATAGGAAATACAGAATAGATGTGATATTACCAGAGATCGGACAAATGTGCCTTATCCAGTCGAATCGTCGTACATTCAGTGGAATTGAGAAACTACTCCTATTTCTGAAGTCTGTTGAAAATCATCAATAGGTATGTGCGAGACACATTTCGAGTGAGGCATGCGATTGAGTGACTTATGGACAACCCCTACGCGGAGAAGTCTCGACATTTTCAACTCCCTGTAAAACTCGATCGCAAATCGCCAGTATGACTGCTAGTGCCTTCTAGCATTGCCCTCATGGTACGGGAGCCGTGCAGCCGCCACGCCGGCGACGGCTGGCGACGCCGGCACACTTTCCATTGACGGGATATCCCGTCCCACGGGGCACCCCCCACCCGTGACCACCCTAGCTTATTTTTGGAACAGAGCTATGTTAATCACGGGATTTGTTCAGAGTCATGGAGTGGAGCAATACAATCAATTCATCAACTGTACATCAATTTGACATCAATAGCTAGGTATATGTAATACATGTTTGTCATATCTGTCCGCGAGATGTCTTTAAATGGCGTTCATTAAATTAATTTCGTACCTACGGAGCCTGGCCTACTACTGCGAACACCGAAGTTCGCTAATTTCAGGGATTTTTCTCTATCATTCCAACGAAGGCGTCATTAGAGTGACAGATAAAAATCCCCGAAATTTGCGAACTTTAGTATTCGCGGTAGGGCCGCTGTAAACATAATATATCTCATCCGTTGTACATATGGACGAGTAGCGAGGTTATTGGCATCAAATTGGTATTATAGTGCACATTCCAGAATATACCCCCAAGTAAATGGATTATGTGATGACGTCAGTTAATATGGTTATGTTATGAAACTTTGTAGCGATCGTAAAAAGAAACAGCATCTTCTTAAAAATTTAAGATTTTCATCTTATCGATTCTATCAGTTACCGATAGAATAGATAAAAAACAGTAATTGTTTCTGATTCCAAATACGTTTCTCCATACCGAAAATCAACATTTTCAAAGTAAATTAAAGAACAAAAACCAGTTTAAGTCATTTTTATCGAATTTTGCGCAAATGTTTGAATCACTGCAGTACTTCACAGTAGCAGGGTTCTCAAAAGATGTATAAGTAGTCGAACACAGGAATGTATGTGCATACTTGTTCTTTTAAGATGACATTAGATGTCCAATCAATGTAAACGACTCCAAACATTTTCAATTACGTACCAACTAGAACCACAAGAACCGACCTACAATTATTGCTTTTTTTAAAGGAGTTAACATTTTTCTATGTGCATTTTTTCATAATGGCATCAATATCGTCAGTTGTAATATGAATTAATGTAACAACCAAATGACGACTTTTCAGGAGGGCCCAAAAACGAATTTGACATTTATAAAGTATGTTGTATCTTTTTAGTTAATTATCCTATTGAAATGATGTTTATCTTGTTTGTTTTATTTTAAGGGGTCTATTCGATACACAGTTACTAACTGCGACCACAGTTGTAGTTCAGGAAATGGCTGGTGCTTACGTTAAATATTTTTGAAAAAATTGGATATACGTTAATAATTTAATGAAAATCATCAAAAGTGGATTTCGTAATCTACACTAAATTAAAAACTCCCAAATTGAAATCGAATTGCTAATGAGCCATACGAAACAGATGGCGCTTACAGCTTCGATATTTACAAAAATATGGTGAGTACATTAGGAAAGACATATTTTGTACTTACAAATTCGTACTTACGTTAAAATATTGTCTATGACTTTTTGAAACCTTTACATACGTTAATAAACAATGTAGAAACTTAATAAAATGGCAAAGTTTTTATTAGCGTATTTGACATTTTTTTCTGGATATCAATATTTTATATCCACCGATCGATAGAGCAGAAAATTTGCAGTCGAACGATATACTTAACTCAATTTCGTCATTTTAGTGGTTACATTAATTCATATTACAACTGACGATATGGCACATAAAGCCATTAGAGCCTTGTTTGTTATTTTGCAGCTAATTTAATTTAGATGCTAAACCTATCGCGTGTGGTCCTTAATTTGCCGGCCCGCGGGTGACCCGAGGGTGGTATCAAACGGGCCGCGTATTCAAATCGCGACTAAACGATAAAGTGGTTCATTAGTCACGCACCGGCGGTTTGCTGATATCACAATTTGGATTTAACACGTAAGTATTGTAGAGGTTCTAACAATGTCAATGAAGAGGATTGTTATAATTATAAATCCTCTACTGTGTGGTCAAGTGTAGATGGACATCAGTCTTGAGAAGTTTAGAATATGTAATAAATTACACCAGTGAAAAAGCCTTGCTGAAGGCAAATATATAATAGGTAGTCAGCATAATTTACTGAAAATAAAAACCTCATGTCTCATTTTTTTTTCCAAACGATTGAATATGCTTTATCACCATTGACAAAAAATTTTTTAAAAAATGGTTTCAAGAACAAAATGCTTACCTATTATAAGACATGATTACGTAATTGACTTAGAACAAAGATTCTTAAAATATGTTTAATTCAAGAATATTTTCTCTAAGAAAAAGATGCTTGATTTAGGAATAAAATTAATAACTAAACTTTCCTAAAAAAACTTAGTCATTTTGAAGCAATTAGATTACTAAACATTCTTATATTATTTACTATGTATTTATTAAAGTCATATACTATCTTTACTATAACAAAATACTAAGATTAATTGAATCTTTTACATAGGTATTAAGAAACTATTTCTTCTTGTAGTAGGCCTCTATTATCATGACGTTAGAGTCCATGTTTAGATAAATATAAGCACCGTAGCCGCTACGATATACAGGGTGTTTTTTTTTTCGACCGTTCAAATTCTACGTAGGTAGTGAATGTGTAGGTCATACTGACCAACTTTTACTATGGGGACAAAGTCGAAATCGCGAAAAAAAAATCAGCTGTTTCATACATTTCGGCCGGCGTAATGCCGCCAATTTGTATGAAACAGCTGATTTTTTTTTCGCGATTTCGACTTTGTCCCCATAGTAAAAGTTGGTGAGTATGACCTACACATTCACTACGTAGAATTTGAACGGTCGAAAAAAAAACACCCTGTATATGAAGACGATTGTATCATCTTTATAATAACCACCGTTATGGGTATCCCTTTTAGGGCTGATTTTTCAATCTCCAGTTAACAATGTCTGTCAGATAAATATTAGTTCTGTCATTTTTTGACAAATAACATGAGAAAAGGACAGTGATCATTTTAACTAACGGGTACTTTTATCTAGGGTTTGAAAAATCAGCCCTTAATCTATTAAAATAAAATTTATAGGTATTGGCACGAGAATTGAGGCCACGCACACATCAACATCTTATGTAAACACACGGGGAAATTAAAACGAATTGAATTGATTTGAAATTAGTGTTCTTTTTTCGTACTGACAACAAACCCAATTGCAACTAAGATTGACCAAAAAGTTTGTTTAAGGGATTTGCTTCAATATTTTGACGCAAGTCATTCATTCATTCACTACATTTTTTGCAATTAGTACTAGTAATTTGGCTGTGTGTATAATCATTCACCTCAACTCTTGTGCCGATACCTATAGTTATCTAACAGAGTTGGGCAAAAAGTAATATGATTACTCCTTCCGATTATTTTTGTATGTGTACTTTGTAATATATATTACAAAAAGTAATATGATTACTCCTTCCGATTATTTTTGTATGTGTACTTTGTAATATATATTACAAAGTACACATACAAATGTAATATACAGGAGTAATCATATTACTTTTTGCCCAACTCTGATATCTAATACCTACATATCGCCATTTGAAGGGTCCACGGAAAGAACATGTCTAGTCAATTCAAATTACAGAAGGAAAAACCACCTTACTTTTAACAGAATAAGGTGTGAATTTGCCCTGATTTTTTTAAGCATTAGACATGCTTTTTCCAAGGACCCTTCATTTCTCTTTAAGTGATGAGTACCTACTTCTCTGTGCTTGTCTTCATGGTTACGCCATCCATTCACACATCGGTAATCCGTTTAAGTCTTTTTTCATAGTCTGCAATCTTAACTGGTCGCCAAATAAATATGAGAAGAATACACGTACAACTTGGTTACTATAAGGCCCATGTAGTGACAAAAGTCTATTGCAAATATTATTTCGGGCACTCAAAGGGGTCCTCTTGTGTCGCGCGGGATTAGTGACGTCACCAGGCGACAAATATTGCAAATGAATAGAACCGGAAGGCGAAAAAAACATTCAATTGGTCAGTCGTGAATATCAAAGGTGTCTTTTGAAACAAAATTTTGAGTGACTTCTTTCTTAGGTGTGTAAGGATGTAAATCAAATCGGTTAAGTTGTTATTTGCATTGAAATTCCGCGTAAACTCGTTCTTCATCTAACAAAAATTTTGTGATCTCCAATTAACCAATTTAAAGGGATATATTATATTGAGCCCACTGAGTGAGTTTATACCTACATTTATAAATTCTTTCGGTCATGATCCCACTAGGCAATTGTAATTTGGTATGTAACAACTGCATAACTAAACTGTAATGCCTAGATAAAGTTCGCGTCTTATGATAGACACGCGAATTTATACGTCATATTTCTGGTATTGCATAACGCAACAAGTCGAAGATTCGATGACAACCAAAAAATCGGGTTAATATAGTTAAGTGCTAAACATTTGGCTTTGGACTTTGACTAGGAGGCCCAGAAGTTTACTTGAAACTCACTGAAAACTCAGGAACAAATTGAATGGGTATGTTTCCTTCCCTACTTGAATAAAGAATCAATTGACTTAGTCTGGTGTTACGTACCAGGATTCGAACTCATCCTGCTACGTAGGAAGCCACCATCAATAAAGCACTAGAAGCCGTAAAATGCACCACACCAATACAAAACGAAACGATGAAAATATGCCCTCAGAGGCCCTACCGCAAACACGAAGTGTTGCCTCTCTGTCAAACTTACATTCAAATTCACTAGTGCGAGAGAGAGGGAACACTTTGTACGTGGTTTGCGATAGGGCCTCAGTAAATTTAAGTAGTAGCCGCGTGCGCAAGAACAAACGGCGCTTGTTTGATCTAACAATTCCCCGTTCTGGGAAGGCAGGCTGCAGGTAGATCTTTTTTACCTCACTTTGGAAGCCATTAGCATTTTCATTCAACAGTGTACATACTGACTTTTAAATCTGGTATTAGTTAAGGTCTACATGAATGTTACTACAAATAGGTATATGAGGTACCACCATCATCAACTAGATTAAAGGATAAATATCACTGTGCCATTCCTCGTCCAATCGTCTTATTTTAATTGTCTTACTTTACAGTAAGTAGAAAGCGATGGTAGGTTTTCAAAAAATCGCCAACGAGGCGCGAATGTAATGTATAATCGGTGGTTAAATTTAGTAAAATTAAAAAAAGAAAATTTGATTTTATCAGTCTCGACCTACATAGAAACAGGAATGAAATGAATTTCTTCCTTTAACTCTTCCAGTGGTATCGATTAAAAGATTGAAGTATCACTGACCATTAGTTTATTTAAGATTGATTGTAGGGCAGCAGTGTCATCATAGTGGACATCCTACTATTCCTACTAGTTAGTCAGCCTCCGTAGCCTAGTTGGTACCCTGCTTACGAAGCTGGAGGTTCCGGGTTCGAATCCCGGCGAGGGCATTCTTTGTGTATTTATTTATCACAAATGTTTGTTCCTTGGTCATGGCTGTCTATGTATTTAAGTATCTATATGTATCTATTTATTATATATATCGTCGCCTGGTACCCACATCACAAGCCTTAATTGAGCTTACCGTGGGACAAGGTCGATTTGTGTAAGATGTCCCAAGATATTTATTTATTTATTTACTACTGCGATCGCCAACCCGCTTGCCCAGCATGCCGATTATGGACTTTACCTCCTAATGCGTCAACATGTAGAGGAGTATGTCCAGCAGTGGGCGACCTGAATAAGTCTGATGTAGTAGAATAGGTTTGCTTCTAATAAAAAAAACTGATAGTATTTTTTGCTTTTGTTGTAACTATTTACTATACCACTAACTGGAGTTCGAGGCCAAAGAATCTACGAAAATATTGCCACAACAATGAAACATTCTTACAATAGTAAATCCTTATTTTCTAAAAACAGACGTCGAGATATCTTATTTATTGGTAATTATAATTCTTTAATTTATTGAAAC
The DNA here is from genome assembly GCA_025490895.1 of Thaumatotibia leucotreta. Taxonomy (NCBI): domain Eukaryota; kingdom Metazoa; phylum Arthropoda; class Insecta; order Lepidoptera; family Tortricidae; genus Thaumatotibia; species Thaumatotibia leucotreta. The sequence goes on from JALPQI010002570.1 coordinate 62,836, forward strand.
AATCTCATTTACTTATTTTCACGTAAATATAAGATATTTTAATAAAAACTTAATTAACTGCAATTATTAGTAACAAAGTTGGTATTGCGCTTGTATCACCTCAGGTGTTAATAACATTTGGTACAACAATTTAACTACACATAAATTAAAACCCTATTTCTGCATACGTTTAGAAAATTGCAGAATAATACTTTGTAGCGTGTTTTATTATGTTCATATTTCGTATTCGTAAAATTCCTTTGTCCTACAAATTTCTTTGGCAGTGCTTTAGTTCTCCATCTTAATTATCATACAGATCTAACGTTTTATTTTCTTGCGTAGGTTGTTAACAAGGCGACCCACTTGGTCCAGCCATGTTAAAATACAAAAAAATGCTTTCATTTTACATTTCCAAATTTCTTTCCCATAATTTAAACCCGTAATAAGGCAGGGGCTCACTTAGTAATTTAACCATACTGTGTTAATAAATATGGCACGCTGTCGTTTGTGTTCACTGGTAATTCAACTTCTTTTCAAAATAGGCTTTGAAACGTAGGCTCTTACTTATCATTTTAAGTTATTTACAATAAAAATTTGTCATATCAATGTTAGTTCAGAGAAAAGATTTTTTTTAGTATTTACGGGTTTTTAAGAAAATCTTAGTTGTGACAGCCATATTATTGTTTATATTTATTACACGACACGCAGATTTATCATTAAAACTGTATTTATTAATGAATTAACACCCTAAAAAATGCACAAATAGTTCGATGTATCCCTTCAATTAGTTATAATATCAAAAAGTTAATAAGAAATGAATTGAAAATACAGCATCTGAAACTACAATTGACATGTGTATTAAACAAAAAGGTGTAAAAACAATCCAGAGGTATGTAATGTTTTTATTAGGAATTATTTTAAATAAATAAATAAAATGACGAAAAGGTTGTCGAAACCTGAAAACTTTATTTGACAATGACATAAGAGACTTTGGCAGATTTGACAGTAATGCATCTGTCGTAGTTTCTTTGGCCTCGAACTCCAATGAGTGGTATAGGAAGGCAAAAAAAAAGCCAACCGACATAATAATATCATATTTACGTACGATTGACTACTTATGTTGGCTACCACAGATACAGTATAATGATTATAATTAATTATGAAGATATTTATAAAATAGTATTACATGTAAACTGAAGTGGCAGTGGGCGGGGCACATTGCGCGTAGAACCGATGGCCGTTGGGGCGGGAAGGTTCTCGAGTGGCGGCCACGTACCGGAAGCGTGGGTAGGCCCCCACAAGGTGGACTGATGACCTGGTGAAGGTCGCAGGAGTCCGCTGGATGCGGGTGGCACAGGACCGGTCATTGTGGCAATCTTTGGGGGAGGCCTATGTTCAGCAGTGGACGTCTTTCGGCTGATATGATGATGATTACATATAAACTTGGTAATACTGATGCCATTATTCAAATAAGAATAACGTTGTAGCCATCGTTCTAATCGGAAAGCTTCTTGTGATATAAGAACTAAAGTCAATGAGTTTTATTGATAACTCACACGTGATCCATCAGGCAACCATGTACTCGTACATCTACAAACAAAGAAAACATGAAAGTGGCACGCCATACAAAATAGCCTTTCAAAAAGGTTCTGTTATTTTTTTGTCAAGTACGACGCGACACCTAAGGGAAGAGTGGTGACAAGTGTATTTTTACCGCCGTCACTACACAGCAGTCAATATTAATTTCGCATTTATAATATTAGTAGGGACAGGTATTGTAATCGTAGTATTACGTCACCTGTTCAGTTGCAATAGATATCTCGATTCGAAACTGCATATCATATAATACTAATACACAGAAAGTGAAAACACATAAACCCGATGTTTTACGATGACATTACATGATGGAAATCAAGATACTCTTACAACAAAAGAAAACAAAATACATTAATTATTTTTTTTTTTTTTTCATTCATGATATGAATATAAAATACATTATAAAATACTATGTGGACATTTCTCCGAGCGTTTCAACCGCCGTGACTTCGACGGCAGCCTTATCACACGAATCCCGTGAGTGATGCAAGAACTTTTGAATGTTGGTAGACGTAGTTGACAACTACCAATATATCTAAAAAAAATTACGAGATATTATCCACGGAAATCGGGTAATAATGTTGCCACCGAAGTCACGGCGGTTGGAACGCTCGGAGAAATGCCCCCTATTTAATAGAGACCTACTTTCGCCGATCTGATCTGAAACTCGATAGGTACCTATATCGTTCTTACTTTTTGGTCTTGGCACATAAATAAGTAGAAAATATTCTGAAAATACTTATTCCACGATATTAAAACAAATACCTATACATATACTCGTAATTAATACTTAATAGAACTTCTCACCCTCGTCATTGAATAGGGCTCGTTATTGAATTATTTTGATCATGTAAAAAGACTAGGTTTTTTTAAATGTCTAAATTAATAGAAATTAGAACATTAGAAGATATTTAAAGTATCAGACAGAAAAAAATATCACAAAACTGTATAATTATGTAATAGGTATATTTTACAATTTTGTGATAGGTATATTTTTTTCTATTGAATTCATTGAAAAAATATTGATATATTTTACAATAAAACAATAATTACCATACAGCCTGCACCACACAAACGTATCTTTTTGCCCAATGGTTGACTGATAGAGAATGCCTTAAGGCATTAAGTCCGCCATTTGTACTTTATTATTGTGCAATGAAGTTTAAAGAAATAAATATTTTTTAATGTATAAACCATCTAAAGTTACAATTATGCAACATTTTGTGAATTCGATCAAAGGTCGCTAATCTTAGATCTGTAGCAGACAGAAAGCTTATTTTAACTTCTTACTTCTTCGCGGCATCAGTTTACACAAACAGTGAATAAATGTTCAGAAAAGACGTGTGTCCATAAGCCCGCCTTTCGCACAATTTTATGGTAAGCAGTAAACATGTTTAATCATTTGTTGCTCCTAAAAGTTCTAGACTATTCTAGCGGCACTTTTCCAAGTAGCGCATAAATTAAAACTTTTCATTACCGATTATTTTCTAGGACAGATTCAACAACTTCAACAGTTATTGGTTGTTGAAATTGTTGAAATATCGGAAACAATGTGTTTCTGAAGCGTGGGGGACGTTGCGAATCGTGCGTTTCATGCGAGCGCACGTGGCAGAGAGCGGTAAAATGCCGCTTTGCCTGCGACCATAAATATATAACATGGACGTCTAACGCCAGATCAAAAATGCCCCAAACACAATTGTTCTATTGTGCCACGATGGGCAGGACATAGCACTTTTCTTAACACCGCGCATATTTCGGCGCAACATCTTTGACTAATGCTTGCTAAATGCTTATAGAATATAGCCAATCAAAACTTTGACGGACCAATCACTTTTTTTTAAATGGCGGTTTAAGTTTTTATAGGTTGACATTGAAATTCGTTGCCGAAATGCATTGATGAGGGGGTGACATTTGTCAACTAAAATTCAGGACCGTTTTTGAAAGGTAATTTAGTATGGGACCCTGGGACCCTGGTCACCTGACATGAAGACTTTCATGAGGGCCATGTCGGCACGGCTGGTCAACACAACTGGGGACCAAAGGGCTGGCGCGTACCTTTCTCAACGCATCGGTCTTTGTAACATTCTACATGGGCTAAAAGATTCATTACTGAAAATGTGAAAACTATGGAGCTCCAATAAAGCTCTGTAATAGGGAAATCTAAAGTTTAGGGAAAAGTACAAAATAAACAAGGTATAGAGAAGAAAAAGAAAATATTTATTAAATTAAAATTTCTTATTAGTTTTACAATTAAATCTAAGGACTCTACAAGCTCTGTATCTCATTTGGTCTGGTTAGGACTTCATGAGATACACCGTCATGATTGCTAGGGCCAAATACCTAAGTCAGGAAAACATGACGGTACAAAAACCTGACGCCAAAGGTTAACCTGCACACACACACAAAAATAGAAATTAATATAATAAAATATTGATAATAGCATGATCATCTAGTGGTAAATTGGACAACATTATGATAAGTAATAACCCAAATCCTCTGAGGTATGAGAAATGTTACAAAGTCTATGTCCGAAATATGTTCCAACAAACAATAATATCAAAGCCATTTGACTATTCTACACAAGGAGTTAAATGTAAAGTAAATAGAAAGCTTGATTAGAATTCATGAACTAAAGACCTTAGACATTAGGACAAATATTTAAATGTTATAGAACACACTAAAATTGTCAGATCTATCCTTAAATCTGCAGTGATTACTAGCTAGATGAAAATAATATTTTAAATGTCAAACATTGTCTCTACAAAGCTTAGATAACGCCTATAAAATGATCCAGATAAATAAAAGAGATTACAATTTAGACTCGTATATGATACCCCATATATGTCAAGTGTAAATTTAGAATCTAACAGTAGAAAATTAAGTTAAGATTATGAAGAGTAATTTAAAAGAGATAAATTAATAAAGTTGTAAAAATTGGATTTAAATTTTATGCATAACCTTATGATAAACGCTTAAGACTAACTTATCAACTATAAACCACGCTTAGTCTTACATAATAGCTGCCTATGATCAGCTATAAGCCGCTCGTACGAGTATAATATATTAACCAAACGCACACGTAATTATGTTGGCCAATGTCTGAACGAGAGTCTCAGCGTGGACCGATTCTATACAATCCAGATTGGGTATTTAGAGTTGCAAACCGATGCAAAACCCTCGAGTATAACGATGGACTTGTATAGAATATCCGAACGCTAGGAATAGATCCGAAGATACAAATTCAGAGACTTGAGAATAAGAATATGACAATATGCCTCACAAGACGTTAAAGTGTAATATATATGTAAGCCGTATGATTAGATAAGTCCCATAGCGTTATGAGACAACCACTTTTATGTAATAGTATTCTATAAGAATACTCAGGAATATTATGTTTGATATAACATTATTATGTCTTCAGCAAGCCGAGGCAAAGCTGAATTGAACGCAGAAATAACGATGAATCAGTACCTTAATACTAAACCACTTAAAACTAACTTATAACTAAATGACGCTTATGTTTTATACTGTGTTGATGAACACACGCATGACAAGAGTAATGTCTGAACGAGTCTCAGCGTGGACCGATTCTATACTATCCATATTGGGTATTTAGAGTTGCAAACAGATGCAAAACCCTCAGATAAGTCAACAGACTAGCATTGAGAATATCCAAACGCTAGGAATAGATCCGAAGATACAAATTCCGAGACTAAAATAAGAATGTGATAATTTTGTAATAATAATACTCTTTCTAGAAGAGTCATATAGTAATCTGGAGTCAATGTGGGCATGACAATGACGATGATAATGGAATCAGTTAGTTGAGATAGCAAGAATACGTATATAATATATTGATTTGTGTATCTTTGGAACACTTAATAAAAGCAACGAATTATTGTTCAATATGAATTATACTTGTTTGCATGGCTACAAAGGTACCCCTTGTATATATTACCTCTTTGACATTTAGAGAAAGCAATTTAGAAACCGTAGTATTACATATGAAAGAACTAAGTTTGACCATAGTACTGGGAATTGCACATCAATGCACAGTATTATTCAAGCTCCATGGTAGCAAGCCCAGCCCGAAAGCATGAGACAACTAAGTCAATAGTCTGTAAGATCGTTGAGCTTCGCACTTGCAGCCTCGCCCATATAGTATAAAATTTAGATTGTATGTAAATATATAATTGGGGTCTTTAACCACAAATGTTAGCAAACAAGGGTACAGATGTCTTATCGTATGCTATTTGGACGTCTTGCCAGAATAGTTCTAGCCAAGCGGTCCATTTCGCGAGTGTAAATAAATTACAAGCCCAAGCGATTCACCCTTTTCAAAGATCACGCGAGGGCATCGATCAAAGACGAAGTTCTACCATGAAACTCGTGGTCCCCTAACAAATTAGGTGACTTATGAAAACCTCGATCCCGGACGTAAGCAGAGTTTAACTAAATTTAATATTAATATTTCCATAATAGTTACTAGAACCACATCTCTCAACTAAATGAATCACATTATCAAAGATACGTAAGCCCAATTCCATTAATTACAACTTTATTGTTAAGCGCGGTCAATTCCAATTCAAAATAATAAATTTAATATTTTAATCAATTCTGTGAATTTAAACGTTCCGTTAAATGATGTAGGTAGTTCAAATTATGCTTTAGTTGACAGTAGGGTAATATATACTTAAATGTTTAGAATAAGTTTAAAATATTAAAATCTGGATCATTTTATAAGAGTCTCAAATCCATAATGCACACGTGATATACAGTTTATAATCATTGTAATGAATCACGCATTCATAGTTTCTAATATACTATTGATGGATCAACTATTTCTACTTAGTGACTTCAATTACTGCGTGATTCATTAGCAAAGAGCCGCGTCTAGATAAATCAAGTAAGTGGATGCACTGATCATAGCCCAATATTTATGACATTAAATATAAGATATTAAATAGCAGTGCGTTGTCAATCTAGAACTTTTTAAACAGCAATATAATTATGTATTATATTAGATTCTCAATCACGATTGACAACTAAAATATCAACTGCAGTTATATGTCGTACGGTAGATGTTAAATCTGTAATACCCTTAATTCTAAATGAAACTTATATCCGCTCGAATGGACGATAATAATGTATGGAATAACGGTGTAGACCCAACACGTAGCACACGAGCAGTGACGCAGAGATGCAGACGCTGTATATGGCACCCTTATGAATGGAGTAGCAGGGCCGACCCAACACGAAGCACGCGTGTAGCGGTGTCGTGATGTCGTCTGTACATGGCGCCCTCTCTCTCGTACGCACGAAACACCGGAAAGTAGAAAAGATCATGTTTATAAGAGGTATTCATAAGAAGTTAATAATTTTGATTGCAGATTATAATTGAACGGAATAATAGAAGAATACTAAAAGAGTAATTCAAATACTAAAACTAATCAAGCAATTATTGCCCAGGAAATATTCTGTTTAATCGATAATTATTCCAATAAAGTATAAACTCTAAATAATTAACCAATAAATCATCAAATAGTTTTATTCAATTAAAATAGATCCTAGCCCGCTCTCCGTAACATTAATATAATATATTTAAGTTTAGAATTATTTTTCAATATGGCACACCCTTAATTTGGAGGGTAGATTTTCCTATCTATTAAATAAACCAGAAGCAACACACCAGTTCAACGGAGTCCTGTCAAGACAAAATGGCTGACGCCTTTGAGCATCACTTGCGACCGACGAAGTATTAGATGCTGATGTAACTGCAGGTACTAAGCAGTTCCCGTAGTGTCGACTCCGCATTTCCACACCCTTCATCCCTGGATGATATGGCCTCTCGCCGATGGACATGAACCGGAAATGAGAAATATTTATTTAGTTACCTACCAACATTTATACACTGTACAATATGATGAGAGCTATAATCTAATACGGAAAGCAGCCATCCTAACATCTTCGCTGCGGCAATTACCTTAGCTCACAACTAACCATACTTTGTAAGGGATCGAAAGTCCCCCAACCCCCAACCGCAGTGAACGTATTAAATATATATTATAGTGTGCTAAAATAATACCACAAGCTCACAGCGGAGTAGAATGGCACTGAATTCAAACCAAATTTAAGAGAAACACTATATTAATGAATCAAAGTATTTATAAAACACCATTATAAAACAGTTTATTTAATTATTCACTTTGTAAGTATCATATTTTAACACTGATGCAATAGGCTTAACTCGTAACTAACCACACCTTGTAAAAGGTTGAAAGACCCCTACCGCATTGAACGTGTTAACACGTGGCGCATCTATACAACCTACATGAACCAATGCTGCGCGCTCCACTGGTCTACTACTGTCGACCAAAGAATACGGCAACCTAATAATTAATACAGAAAATATTTAGATAAAACATGTTACGTTATTAAAATGTCACTTGATTATCTTCGTATTGCCGTTACGCTGAACATTATAAAGCAAGTTGAGTAAATTAAATCAACCGGACACACGCACGACCACAAGCAATGATTTATCATTATATTCCTGTCATAGATTGCAATTTAAGATCCAATCTGCATGAAAACCATCCAGACACGGGCCCTGTATCCAGACACCCCCACACAAGCCGGACCCTAACTACAAGCTAAAACTAATTCATTAAATTAATATTAAATAACTTACGTTCGCCCCTGTGTCGGTTTGCCGTAAACTTATAGTAGTCACTAATCAACCAGTACGATTCTTTACCACTTAGTAATTCTATAAAGCATTGTCGAAAGTATGTCTGAATAATAACTATTCAATATTTAGACTATGAATAAACACGATTAGCACAATTGAACACGCATAATAGAAACTATATAATTGGGCACGCCCATCTGCAAAGAACAACGTATCCATTTAATTTTCAACAGAATCTGAATCTACCCACTTTCTAACATATAACATATCGCTGGAATCTCGTATGATTCGATGCACCTATTATTCTACAAATCACAAAGCAATTCCTATAAATATAAAGTATGCCAGAGGCGACGTACCATATCCATGTGGTGCATCCTTTGTGCGCCCAAATGCCGGGTGGTACCGCATTTCTATCTTCGAATCACGCCCAGGGATGGTGTTACTCGCCCTATGCCTCCGCTGCCGTAAAGCCTGCCTGCTATATCTGTGAACAATTTTTAAACACGATATGCCTTACGAACTAAACTCACTGACTTCCTTCCGACTCGACGCTCTGCCGACGAAAAGCCTCGAATACCTCTTACACTCCCTTAAGTCAGATTCTCTCAACTCTCATTCTCAATCCCTCAATTGTTCGTTCATTCGACGTCTTCGAATCACCTCATACTGAACATCTTTTACCATTGGCTAACAACAACTAGCTCGAATCTGATTGGTTGAAATTCTACCCGCTCTGTTTAATTCCATAGTATCCTGAATGAAAACACTGACGTACAATTGTAGGTCACGTGGTACGCGGCGACGTCATGATATTTTAAATCGAACGCCTACAAAAAGAATTAAAGCAAAGAATTATCTTCAATTGATGTCGATACGTTACATCTTGCTGTGCAGAGAGATAACGCCGCCAGCATTATGGGATCCATGCCGCAAGCGGACCTACTGGAGGGTGCGTTCTTTTTATAATAGGATTTTATCTTTGTAGGTAGGTTTAGTTTTAATATTATATTTTTAGTTTTAATTTGTTCTTTTCTTTTGTAATTCTTTGTTTATTTGTATGGAACAAACTATTTAAAAAAAATTAGCATGGCGTGCGGCTTCCATGTTTTATTTGTTCGTAGCGCTCTGCAGACTACAGTGTGCCTACCATGAGCTGCCGCGGTTAACACGCGTGTACTTTCTATCCATCCCGCTCGTATTCGCGTATTGGCGCGAGCGAGCCAGGTAGAAAGTAAACGTGCGTTAACGCCACGGCCGCTCATGGTACGGCTACAGAATAGACGATAAATCAGTACAGTGCTACGAGCTACGCTTCAGCTTACATGCATGCCTCGACAGCTTTGACAGATAGTAAGTATTCATGTAAGAGTGAATACTATAGTATATGCGCTATAACGTAAGCAGAATGAAATCTAGACAAAGTTAAATGTTATATTAAATAAATAATAACATTATTATTTCGTGTTACGTAGGTACAGACCGATTTATAAGAGCTGGCAAGAATTAATCAATTGTCACGAATATTTGGGCCAGTCAACATTCCCACCGGCAGTATCTTGTACGGTCGAGGAAATTTAATGTTTAACAGTTTATGGCTCACTTTACATTGGACGTGCTTAGTACTTATAAGCAAATAACACAACTAAATTAACTTGAACCGCAAAGAGCTAAACATTCAATTTCCTCGACTGTACATAATTATACACATATTTAAAAAAAAATAAAACAAAACTGTTAGAACTAATGTGACCGTAAAATGTATAAACATATTTTCTAAGACTTACAGACTGATAAAATTGTCACCAGCGTTACAGGATAAAATATCGTCACCCTAGTTCACAAACGTACTAATTACACTTTTACTAATTTTACAGGAGAGCATTTTTAATGTTTGCACTTGTATATCTTTTTAATAGTAGCAGATATTTTTATAATTATAAATATATAATTTGAAATGATTTATTGAGATTCTATATTTAAGAAAAGAAAATACATATTAGTAAGTTTACATGCTCAAATCTGAGGGTTAAGTAGTTCACCCCCCCAGTTAGTACGATTGTGCACTACCGGATTATGAAATAAATGCAGTTAGTACATGCATTACCTATTTATCATACATGTTTCGACTAAGAAAAAACAAAATAACACCAGATTTGCTAAAAAGTTTTTAGTATCAACATGTACTTGTACTCGTACTATAAAAACAGCTCAGTATAAACAAAAATCTTAGTCTCAAACTTCAAAATCCCAAACAGTTAACTGAATAATTATAATCTTAAAATTCAAAACATTAAGGCATCATCATCATGCGGCCCTCCGGCTGTTAGAGTAACAGCGTGAGTGGATCGCGTAGGGCAAGCCATCGGGCTTGTGGCTCTCCAGCTGATAGAGTGACAGCGAGAGTGGATCGCGTAGGGTAAGCCATCGGGCCTGCGGCCCTCCAGCTGTTAGAGTGACAGCGTGAGTGGATCGCATAGGGCGAGCCATCGGGCCTGCGGCCCTCCAGCTGATAGAGTGACAGCGAGAGTGGATCGCGTAGGGTGAGCCATCGGGCCTGCGGCCCTCCAGCTGTTAGAATGACAGCGTGAGTGGATCGCGTATTTAGCCTCGGAATCCAGCAGTTCACTTAAAGAATTTCCAAAGATACGTTATCGAGCTCTACTGATGAGTCCGGAACTAAAACATGCGCTACAATCTTACTCGATTCAGAAGTTGAGTTCAAAGATTTTGAAGTTCCATCTTCGTGGAAGACGGCCCTTGTGCACCCTGTTCCAAAAAAGGGTGACAGATCGGATCCATCGAATTATAGGCCTATCGCAATCACCTCCCTTCTCTCTAAGGTCATGGAGCGTATAGTTAACGCTAAGCTCCTTGGTTACCTAGAAGAACACGATCTTATAAGCGACCGCCAGTATGGCTTTCGCCACGGTCGCTCAACCGGTGATATTCTAATGTACCTCACTCACCGCTGGGCCTCAGCCATTGAGAGTCAAGGTGAGGCTTTGGCAGTCAGCCTAGATATAGCGAAGGCGTTCGATCGGGTAAAAGATGGCAACTTCGACAAAAGGCCCCTATGCCAATAGGGGCCTTTTGTCGAAGTTGCCATCTTATGGACTGCCTGAGGGATTATGCAGATGGATAGCTAGCTTTTTGTCCGGCAGACGCATTCGTGCCGTAGTAGACGGTAGCTGCTCTGATAGCATGGATATAAACGCTGGCGTCCCGCAAGGCTCTGTGCTATCCCCAACGCTGTTCCTTCTGCATATCAATGACATGTTGTCTATCGGCGAATTCCATTGCTATGCGGATGACAGTACTGGGGATACTTTTTACACAGGCCGAGCTAATATCCCTCGCTCTGTGGTACTGAAATGTCGCGGAAAACTTGTGTCTGACATCGAGAACACTTTATCTAGAGTCTCGTTATGGGGTCGGGATAACCTAGTCAGGTTCAACCCCACAAAGACACAAGTTGGCGCGTTTACCGCTAAAAAAACCCCATTTACTGTGGCTCCAAAGTTCCAAGACATAGCTCTTACCATGTCAGGGAGTATTGGGATCCTCAGAGTCGACATTTCCAACGACGTCCAATTCCGATGTCATCTAGAGGGAAAAGCTACGCTGGCATCCAAAAAGCTCGATGTGCTCAATAAAGCGAGGGGATACTTTACTCTGGGGCAAAGACTTCTGTTATATAAGTCGCAAGTCAGACCCCATATGGAGTATTGCTGTCACCTTTGGGCAGGAGCACCTGTATACCAGCTTTTACCCTTTGACTCGGTTCAGAGACGAGCTGTCCGAATAGTCGACGATCCCAGACTCACAGGCGGTATTGAACCCTTAAGTCTAAGGAGAGACTTCGCCTCCTTATGTCTGTTCTATCGTCTGTACAATGGGTTGTGCTCTGAAGAACTGTTCGACATGATGCCAACGTCCACTTTTCATCATCGCACCGCTCGCCACCGACTGGGCGCTCATCCTTACACCTTGCAGCCTAAATGGTCGCGCACCGTGCGGTTTCAGAGGAACTTCCTCCCGCGGACGGTCCGTCTGTGGAATGAGCTCCCTGCCGAGGTTTTCCCGTTGGACTACAGTATGGGGTTCTTCAAAAGAGGAGTGTACAAGTTATAGTCTATAAACGTAAATCACTAGTGCACAGCCATATTAAGTGCGGTTAGTATCACGAAGCCCCCAGGTATCATAATTTTATAATTATGCACAACCATATTAAGTGCTGTTATCACAAAATAAATCTTTAAGCAAGAATAAAATGCTTGTGCACAACTGAATCAAGTGCCGTTAGTATCCGAGAGCCTCCAATTTTCATAATCCAATATCTATGCACAACCATCTTAAGTACTGTTAGAACAAAACAAATTGTTTGGTGAGAATAAAATGCTTATGCACAACCGCGTTAAGTGCCCACGCGGAAGCATTCCTCAAAATAAACAAAGCAATACAAAATCAAAAAAACACGTGACAACTTTATAAGATTCTTAACGATGATTTATCTAATATAGGCAAATGGTGCGACCAGAATAATTTAGTATTAAACTCTTCCAAATCGAAATATATGTTATTAGGTACAAAAAAACAGATTGAGATGATTGCAAGACAAAATCCTGAAGTTAAACTAAAAGGATCTGTGTTGGAAAGAGTTGTTGAGGCTCGTAATTTGGGCTTGCTGATGGATGATTCTCTGAGGTTTGAGAAATATATTTCGGAAACAATGCGGAACTGTTTTTATCGTCTTAAGGTTCTGTACAATATCCGCATGTACCTCTCCGTCGATATGCGTATTAAACTATGTGAGGCACTCATACTCTCTAAACTTAATTATGCAGATGTGGTGTTCTGTGGCCGTCTACTAGATCGGACTAGGAAAGTACTTCAACGGATTCAGAACGCCTGTGCTCGTTTCTGCTTTCCTATTCCACGACGTGCTCACGTTACCCCTTTTTTGAATCGGCATGATTTAATGAATATGGCCTCTCGTAGATCACTCCATTTTGCAACATTACTTTTTGGAATTATAAAAAATAGAGAACCCTCATACCTTTATGATAAATTAAATTTTTCCCGGCGTGACAATAGATATGCAATACGTCTGGCACACCGCACAACACATCGCACGGCTGCCTTTCGTGGTAGCTTTCGCTTTGCTGCCACAAAGTGCTGGAATGACTTACCACCACCAGTACGCAATTGTCTGTCGGTCGCATCTTTTAAAAGTAAGTTTAAGATATTTTTATTAAATAAACAAAAGTGCACCTAAACAGCCGTGCGAATCCGTACCCTCAAACGCATACACACACACACACACACACACATGCATGAACATCAACACGCTTACGAACGACAGCGCACACTAAAAGTACCATGTACATACATACCTGCCTTCATATGGGTTTATATATTTACATAGTTTTATTTTATCAAAATATAATGTTGTGTCCTTTATTATTATGTAAGTAAAATTTATAATTGTAAAAATACTGTATCGACTTGTTTTGACGATGTTATATTGGATGATTGTGTCTTTAGTCTATATGGGCTTCACTGAAAATCAGCGTCACGTAGTGAATTTCACTGCGGGGCATCATGCTGAGTGAAGACCTTTTAGCGCAATTCACTGTACACATGTAAATTGTTAATTTAACCAAGCTAATATTGTTTTGTGCTAATAAACATTTCTTATTCTTATTCTTCTTATTCTTAAAATTATTTTAATAATAAGTTTAAAGAAAAAGTAACTTAAAATAAACGTTTTACTTACCCTTTGTCGGATTTCTTGACGATAATCTCGTCGTGCGTTTTTTGTCATTTTCTCGTATTAAATTTACCAATCTTCGACCCTTGCTGTACATTGTATATTATATTAATCAGTTATTTTTTACTATACGAAGTGAAAGACGAAGCACATTGCATCTCGCTTTCGTTAACGTACACATGAGCCTCAAACGGCGTGGGCGCAGCAACTAATTCAGTCAGTTACTTCCCGCTCCCGGCACCCCCGACGCTCCCAACCGTGAGTAGCATGGTGCGAGGAGGATAGATATTAGCTAATGAAGAGATAAAGCGACTTCTTCCCCGTACTACTGCCGCGAGGCGCTTTGCCCGTCTGCGATGATTGGGTACTAGGTATGAATCAAAAAAGATTTAATAAAAGGTGTCTTGAATTTCGTACTAAAATACTTTAACGCATCAGTGCACAATAAAAACATTAGAAGCAATAATATAAACTACACTCAAAACTATTTCATATTCGTTTCATTTCATGGCACATAGTATTAAAATGGTTTAACATTTTAGGTCAATAATAATTTCAGACACCAACATGAATTAAAGGTACTTGTTACGAATGTGTTCCTATAATTTTTAATATGTGCTCATAATAAAATCACTTAGTACACATTTGCAGACATAAAATGTAAAAGCACATTGAGGATAAATGCACTTAGTACGATAGTACATGGCCATGAAGTTGAAGGCTATTAACCTAAAATCACTTAAGATATATGAACGTAACAAATACAAAAAATAATGGATTTTAGTACGATAACACACGTATAAGCCGTACTTGATGTCATTGTGTCACGTTGTTTTCCATAGTAGGAAAAGGCTTTTCACAGTTTTGAAAACATCAAACGACGCAGATTTTTCTTTTGTATACGAAGCAATAATAAAATGAAAAATGAAAATTTTGTAATTAGTACGTTTGTGAACTAGGGTGACGATATGTTGAACTAAAAGTTGGTTGATTCATGGTACGGCTTACAGTTCTATTTCTGAAAGTTGAAAGGACAAATGGGCTAACCAAATCAACTTTTAGAAGCTTTTGGGCTAACTTCACTCTTAAGTTCATATTAGATATACAGTTGAGTGTGATTAAATTGCAAAAAGCGTCATCTTAATCGGTAATGAGCATTGAGCAATAATCTGCAAGTTCCGGGAAGGCCACACACCACACCGTAAGAAGTTCCCGTCGTTTACATACCTAGCACTGCAAGAACTTGCCGATTCATTTTATACCCCATCGTGGTAACTCATTATGGTAATTTACCACCGACGGAGTTAGCGAGAAATATACATATTTGATGGGAAACCGTCGGTCTATGGCTATTATTGATTATACATTATTATTTTAAATTATAATTTTTGTTTTAATGCTCTAGCAAGAAATAAAAAAATCCATTTGTATATTCGCCTGTTGTCACTTGTATTTCAATTAAATGTGGAATTAATCAGGATGCTTAGCCAAGTTGCCAATCGCTAACGCTTAATCGTCAATCGTAAACGAAAGGCAGCTACCTGTCTTTGCCGCACTAATATGAAAAAGCGACAGAGAGGGAAAACTACGATACGCTACTAAGCGTTAGCGATTGGCAACTTGGCTAAGCATCCAGGTCAGAGAGGAGCGACTGGTGCGATTACCTTGGTTATTTAGGATATGTACCTATACCTACACCGTATATCGAAATAGTAGTTTATCTACCCAAATAACATTATACTCCCTTCGCAATCTTCGCATGATTTAAAACCCTTGGCTAAGCATCCAGGTCAGAGAGGAGCGACTGGTGCGATTACCTTGGTTATTTAGGATATGTACCTATACCTACACCGTATATCGAAATAGTAGTTTATCTACCCAAATAACATTATACTCCCTTCGCAATCTTCGCATGATTTAAAACCCTTCATTATGTACAGTCACATAAACTACTATTATGTAGGTACATATTTTTCATGATAAAGTTACACCCTCAACAAATGTAATCATCATCATCTCAGCCATAAGACGTCCACTGCTGAACATAGGCCTCGCCTCTGGACCTTCACATGTACCGGTTAGATGCAACTTGCATCCAGCGTGTCCCGGCGACCTTCATAAGGTCGTCTGTCCATCTTGTGGGTGGACGTCCTATGCTGCGTTTGCCTAGCCGTGGTCTCCACTCGAGCACTTTTCGACCCCAAATGCAATATTATTAATAAATTAATTACTGACGTTATTTCAATAAGTAACTACGTTGTTTACACAATTGGTTCAGAACTTTAGCAAACTACTGGTACTACTAAGCAAGTGGTAATAAATACACCGAAAATATAGACTTTGTTAGAAGCGGCACGATGGTCTAGCGGTATGATTCTCGCTTTGGGTGTGAGAGGTCCCGGGTTCAAATCCCGGTCGTGCCCTGTTTTGGATATTATAAGAGATGATATGATATTATAAATTGTTTCTTGCTTCATCTTATTGGCATCAGTAATTGACTGTTACCCAATACACAAGGTGGCACAAAATAAGTGTATCATCCCGTTACTTGTCAGTTTTTGGGACTCAGAATTGGCTCAATTGGCCATCTAGAATCTTTATGGAAGTTTCACAAAAGATCGATATTTTTTTTGTTATATGTTATAAAATAATAGAGCTACTAGTTCTGAAAGATGAACTACATTCCAAAAAAAATCCTGCGCCCCAAAACCTCATTGGCAACAGGATGCACTTATTTATTGCCCACTCTGTATATTATAATTAATACAAAACGGAAGTTGTTGACTAACCCCCTTATTCATAAACGTTTGCTAACTTAACAAGCCGCTCATAATTGTTTGTCTCTTTCGCTCTTATGGACACATTGTTAAGACCGAAAGGGACAAACAATTATTAGCGGCTTGTTAAGTTAGCAAAAGTTTATGAATAAGGGGTTAAGTAGGTAGCCTCGACAGCAAATGACAACTTAACTTGATCTTAGCGTGCAAAAGTTTAATGGATGGTCCTACAATTGGATATAGTTACGCAAAAGGGAACCAACCCACATGAATATTCTATCCTAATTAACACCTTAACCCCTCGTCTGTGGTGGCTAAAGATCAGCACAATGGATTCTGAATTTTAATTATGTATTGATTTCAGTTCCATGCCTATTATAGGGATCCTTATTAAACACATACGAAGGGTTAAATGAAAACAAATAAGTCAATCCTTGAAATGACAAATTGGTTCCTTTTTGCATAAGTCCGTCCAATTATTGAAGAAATAATTAATATCATAATTATGCTTTATTATACCTTGTTACATTTTGCTTTAAAACATGAAGAATTTATTTAGCGTTTAATTACATGGCGCATGACGCGTTATTGTCCTTTATTTTAAACTTTTCATAACAAATAATGATGAACGATTCGCACATTATTTGAACTACATGTTTATACAGATGGCTTCCTGAAACGAAATCCAAGAACTTGACTATTTTAAGTTTATCGTACAAGTGGCATGATGGTCTAGCGGTATGATTCTCGCTTTGGGTGTGAGAGGTCCCGGGTTCAAATCTCGGTCGTGCCCTCTTTTGATTTTATCGCTCGAATAATAAGCTACAATATTTTCAAAAGCCATTGACGATACTGACCGCCAAAGCGTTGGACGGCTCGGCCCAGAATGTAAAGTCTCTCTCTCTCTTGGCCTACCCTCATAACATTTTTTTAGGGTTCCGTAGCCAAAATGGAAAAAACGGAACCCTTAGGCACTGGTTTCACCGTGAGCTTAGTAACTACGCTATGAACTATCGGCTATAAACACGAACAAAAGATACGCTCTCCCGTGTAAGCAAAAAAGACACGGCGAGCTGATACTCGTAGCTGGGCGAGTATAGCCGTGTCTTTTTTATTTACACGGGAGAGCGTATCTTTTGTTCGTGTTTAAGCCGATAGTTCATATCTTAGTAGCTCGCGGTGAGACCAGTGCCTTATAGATTCGTCATTTTATTTGCAGTCGGTTCTCCATGACATTCTTCGCACTGCTTTACCTGTTTTGACTCCCTGATATAATCTAGTTGTTTTTTCTTTAGCTCATTGCTAATTACAGACATCCAAGTTTGAGGAGGTCTCCCTTGAGCACGCGCCGCGCTCGCGAGTCGCTTGGCGTGAACGCGGGCTGAGTACTTGATAAGGGAGACCTAGGCTCTCCGAAACATGTCGCGCGTAGTGTATAAATACCTGCGACCATTATATAACATGGACGTCTAACGCCAGCTCAAAAATGCCCCCAAAACCAATTGTTCAATTGTGCCAAGATGGGCAGGATATAGCGCTTTTCTTAACAGCGAGCATATTTCGGCGCAGCATCTTTGACAAATGTTTGTAGAATATAGCCAATCAAAACTTTTATGGACCAATCACAACTATTTTTAAATGGCGGTTTAAGGTTTTACAGGTTGATATTGACATTCATTACCGTGATGCATTGAAGAGGCAGTGACAGTTGTCAAATAAAATTCAGGACCGTTTTTGAAAGGCAATTTAATATGGCGTGCGGCTTCCATGTTTTATTTGTTCGTAGCTAAATACACGTGAGCTTAACAGTTTAATTATATTTATAGTTATTATGTCCCACGAAAGTTTAAATTCAATTAGATCTACCTTGCCGTGTGGTAACGGCAGTAAGAATACATTTTGTCATCACCCCAACTCCTCCTGCGGGTGTCGTAAGAGTCGACTAAGGGATTGAAGTGTCACTGACCATTATTTGATAAAAGATTGATGATGGACAGCAGCGTCATCATAGTGGACACATTACTGCGATCGCCAATCCGCTTGCCCAGCGTGGCGATTATGGGCATTTACCTCCTAATGCGTCTATACGCATAGTTAATAGGAGAGGCCTACGTCAGCAGTGAACTATCATAGGCTGATGATGATGATGAGGTCTACCTTGTTTTCTCGACCCGGTATCGATATCCATGACCTGGTGGCTTATGATGGTCCCGTTTTGTCTATTTATCGTGCAACGCATCCCTTTCGCACTTACATACTTGTTAGAACCTGACGGCAACAATGACTAACGATTAAACACGGTACCATCATAAGCCTACTGTCTGCTCATGTGGTCTTCAGGTCTTCTGGACCTAGCATGATCGCAGCATGATATGGCATGAGCCATGCTTAATGCGTCACGACAGACAAACGCATCAGACTGCGCCCACGACGTGATATGGGCAATAAAGCCCGCGAATGTAGTCGACGACAATTACACGGAAACACAAAGGGAATAAATATATCGTAGTGGCGCTTTGGGATCTCGGGTAATTTTTGTAGTGGCTAGCGTTGAAAATTTCTTTCGGATTATTTCGGAAAAAAACAATGAAAGTTTTGCACTTTAATTTTCAACTCGAACGAAACCAATGTGAATTTTGATCTAATTTTCATTATGCCAGGAGAAAGCGATGTCATCGAGGGAGCAGTAATAGTGACAATGATTATTTCTGTAAATACCCGAAATAAAAAAATAAAAAATATCTTGGAACATCTCATCTCATCCTACACGTATCAACCTAGTCCCACGGTAAGCACAATTAAGGCTTGTGATGTGAGTACCAGGCGACGATATACGTATATATAATAGGATAGATACATATAGATACTTAAATACATAGACAGCCATCACCAAGGAGCAAATATTTGTGATAAATAAATACACAAATAATGCCCTCGCCGGGATTCGAACCCGGAACTTCCAGCTTCGTAGACAGGGTCACTACCAACTAGGCTACGGAGGCTGACAAATAATTTAAGTTTTCCAACATTTTCAAAGCTAGTAGAGGCTGAATGAATTTTGATAGAGGGGTTATTCCTCCAGTACATCATGGTTAACGTGCTTCTGTGCGTGTACATAATGGTATTAAGGTTAATAGAAAAGCACGAGTAAAACAATAGGCTTTGGGTAATCAGAGCGGGGAAGTAATCACGCGGAGTGGAAAATAAGTAGGTACTAAGTAGAAGTATAGGAAGTTGGGTAATATTTAGTGTTGACTTTATTTTTGGTGCCTTCGTCAACAAGTGTGATTTTATGTATAACATAAACCAGAGGTACTGTTTTCTCAGCGCTCTATTTCTAATCGCATTTAATGAAAATATATTTTTCTTTGTATTGTTAAACAACAGCTTACGAAGGTGCCCGTCAATGTTAAATATAAAGCCAACTGATGCGTATAACCTTTACGTGCTCCCTTTATCACACGACCTGTCTCAACATTTGCGATAACATTGGAGAATATACTTAAATCAATATCCAGCCATTTCACCAATGTCCTATTCCACACCCACCAGCAACACATACGACATTTCCTTGCAATGTGCAAACATCGTATGAGTTATTATAAAGCGTCTCCGTGAGCAATTTGAGGTTCCGTCGGTACTAAAAGGAACCCTGCCAAAATTGCAGACGCTGACGAAAGGCTGGCGGCACCGGCTAATCTCGGGTTAAGCTGAAGATTTCATGGCTGTGAAAGGGTTAAGTATGTTATAATAGCTCAGGTCGTTCACTGGTTGCAGTAATGAGGGTTTGCGGGATAACCAATGGATATGGGACAGGTGATAGTATTACGGTATAAATCGATAGCCCCTACGTAAATCATCGAATCTTAAACAAACGTTTTTTTTTTAACTTTCGATGATTTACGTAGGGGCCTTCGAAATACGGGAAAATAATGTTAAAAATAATTTCCACAAAGAAATCAAATTATTTGTACGTGTCAATTCAATGTACTGAAATTCGAGGATAATCAGCACGTTTTTGGTATCTTAAAGAGCCTACAGCGCCTACATAGAACCAAAGAAACTATTTTTATTTTTTTGTTATTATTACTAATAATTTTAGTCAATATTTTTTTATCTACTACTCTTCGCCCTTAAGACTACAAGCACATTAAAAATCCTAGGGTAAAGATATGTTTGTGCCATGTGCTTTGACAACCGACTGTCGCTTATTAAATAAATTCTTACATCACCAGCCCCCCTACATAAACAGACTTCGACAAAGTTCACAAACCGCATAGGCTCAATGAAAAACATTTGGAGAACGCTTCACACACACTACAACTGCTCTATCAAATGCAATCTTACGGCATTCAATTACAGCTCAATTTACTACTAAGGTCTATAGTACTGAAGTAGGTGCAATTGGCATATGCAAGTAACGTGTCAATATGGCATACATCCAAATAGACAGCTAATTTACAAAACCTCATTTCTTTGCTAACTTGACAGTTCCAAAAACGACCTTACACTCTTTAGAAGTAAATTCCATTTAAAATTTTACAAGTTTTCGGGATAGGAGTCGAAGATTTAAGAAATGACGTAACATAAGAGGGTAATTTGGCATCATGTTTAATGTGTTAAACAATACAAATGGCCAATTTAAAACAAACTGCTGGACAATATTCTATTGCATATTGAAAGCTTCTTATATTTCGGCTTGAAAGACATGGCAACAACCCAATTTTTTGACAATGTAACTAGCTAATACATAGGTATTACAAGAGAGAACCAAATTATAATTACGCAGCGTATCGTAGGTTTTACCAGCTTTTTAAAGTCGGCCATTAAGAAAGCTGCAATGAATGTCAATTGTTAATGATTTAACAATATTATCCTATATAAATTATAAATATTATACCAAAATTACCAATTGCCGTGTGGTGACGGCAATAAGAATACATTTGTCACCACCCCAACTCCTCCTGCGGGTGTCGTAAGAGTCGACTAAGGGATTGAAGTGTTCACTGACCATTTTACAAGATTGATGATGGGCAGCAGCGTCATTATAGTGGACACATTACTGCGATCGCCAATCCGCTTGCCCAGCGTGGCGATTATGGGCATTTACCTCTTAATGCGTCTATACGCATAGTTAATAGGAGAGGCCTACATCCAGCAGTGGACTAACATAGGCTGATGATGATGATGATGATTATACCAAAGTAAAAACGACCAAGATCAGATCACCAACGTTCGACGTGGGGCTCGAACCCACGTGCTTAGGTTTCGCGGCTGATGCCTGCAACCCTCGGCCACTCGGTCTTGAAAGCACAAATCAAAATATTTAGTTATTTGTGTTTTCACAATACGTTCAATATTATCCTCTTACTAAATTGTAAGTATATTGCCTACCAATATTCGACATAAAAACAGTAATCGAATGAAATTGATGCGAAGTACATAGTAAAAAAGGGCACGACCGGGATTTGAACCCGGGACCTCTCACACCCAAAGCGAGAATCATACCGCTAGACCATCATGCCTCTTATTAAGGACATCGTAAAAAATAATTAAGCTTCGAGATGTAGGTACGTCAACCACCTGTATAAATAAAACTGTATTTGTGTATCCGATCGCTAAAATTGGTAGGTATATGTACTGTCAACAGTGTCAACATTAATAGCAGTTATGTACCTAGGAGAGGTTAGTTTTTCATGTCGTCCTCATACTTATTCAAAGTCGGATCTGTTTTTTGTAGATATTGTAACTTTGGGGACTTTGGGGGGGAGGCCAACGTTCAGCAGTGGACGTCTCTCGGCTGATATGATGATGTACTTGTAAAAAGTTGTCAATACCGTCGATAAACAATTTACAGTACAATCTGACTATTTTCAGTGCATGTTTGTTTATTACCAACGTGTCAATATTTCTGAATTCGGGTTTGTACTTACTTAATCTACATAATTAACTTGAGTTCAAGTGTAGGTCGGTGGGTATAGTGTGGAAGTGTAGTCCGTGTGATGACGGCGGCAGTAACAATCCTTTTGTCACCACCCCAACTCTTGCCATGTGTGTAGTAAGAGTAGATAAAGGGATTGAAGTGTCACTGACTTTTATTTATCGAGGATTGATGATGGGCAGCACCATCATCATAGTGGACACAATACTGCGATCGCCAACCCGCTTGCTAATGCGTCAATGGACTGGCTGATGACGTGATGTGAAGTGTAGGTAACTGATTATACCTAAAAGCTGTATAAGACCTACAGGATAAGGTAGGTAATTCACCAAAAAAAGGTACATTTGAGAATATTTTAAACCGATATCTAGTTTCTACCACAAGCGACTCTTTCTTGAAGATGTCGCCTCTCTAAATGAAGCAAAGCTCCCCATCTCAACGCCAATAACTAGGTACACTACACTGGAGGTCGCACCAAAAAGTCAATGCAATTGCAATCCTTTATTTGGGGTGATCTATTTGAGTCGTTCCGCCATCCAATTCGCGCAGGCCGTAAACCTGCGGCGCGCCACGTAACCGATCAACTTTGATTTGAAAACACCGCAACTCGTTATACACACCACCATTCTACCATCACAACTTGCAAACAATCAAACATACAATACAGGACCTTACAACCTTACAATAAGGAGTACGAGTAGGTAAAAGGTAGCTGGTAAAACGTACGTTTGAGAAAGGTATCGTGGGAGTTCGATCTTCGATGGGATTTCTATCGTATTGTCATATCACGATGCTGTGACTTAATTAGGTGGCAAATGTCGAGTGTGTGCGTAATTTCTGAATACAAATTGTAGGTTGTACTTGTTTTATTGCTGTACTTGTTTCATGCAGCGGATTCTTCTGGAAAATCTAATGGGTATCATCATCATGGGATTCGAAATAAGTACCCGATAATCACTAAATAAAAAGAATTCAAAACCGACTTCGACCAATTTCTCCAAGATACGACCCCGACTTGATACGACAACGGGAACATCTCGGGGTTATACTCGTAGTTAGTAGGTATACGAAAAATGTGAAGTCCCATTCAAAAAAGAAGTCTTACAGCGTGAATTAATTGCGACTTTTCGAAGAATATCTTCTTAATTAATTGTTCCAATTACACAATTTCCAGACCACACTGTATCTTTTACGGATAGATAACCAACGCTAATATACAGCGATCCACTCGCCAATGACGTGCCCTAAAAAGCCCATTAGCCTAACAAAAGGTCATAACAAGCAATCTGTTAATTGTCTGAACACTTACGCACGTATTAAGAGGCCCTCCATCAGCTTTACGTCTGCGAACAATGCTGGTTGCGCAATGCTCGCTTTACGCGACCACCGGCGCTGATGCGCAGATTACTGCTAATAGGCAGATACAGTAGACGTACTGGTACCATGGCACCATTTTTTTTTGTTTTTTTTTTACGTTGGGAAAATACTTTTACGCATCCTGTCGTGGGACAGGTATGACGGACTCGGAGCATTGACCTCCACTACCGTCTAAAAACCCAACGAGTGCCATCTCCGCTTTTGACGGGGTGACGCACGATCGCTTTGAGCATTCTACTGCGTCAGGGTACCATGGCACCTTGAGTTGCCAATAGTTTACTCGAATCGTAACGTAGTAGCCGTACCGTGAGCTTGCGCGGCGTTATTAACGCGCGTTTACTTTCTATCTGGCTCGCTCGCGCCAATATGCGAGTATCAAGGTGCATTTAGACCAAACGAGCATTTGCTGATTCTATCCCCCACTCTACGAATTGCGTTCGTTGCACAAAACGTGATTCGTCGAATCGTTGATTTCGTAGAGTGGGGGATAGAATGAGCGAATGCTCGTTTGACCTAAATGCACCTTTAGTGAGATGGATATAAAGTAAAAGCGCGTTATTAACGTAGCGGCAGCTCGTGGTAGGGTACTGGTACCATGGTACCATGAGTTTCCGATATAAATTTACATTAGTGTTTACTCGAACCGTAACGCAGTAGCCGTACCATGAGCTTGCGCGGCGTTATTAACGCGCGTTTACTTTCTGTCTACCTACGATGGATAGAAAGTAAACGCGCGTTAAATTGGATCAAGTAGGTATCAAGTAGGGTTTGCAATTCGAATATTCGAGTATTCGAATATTCGAATTATTAGCCTTAAATACTATTCGAATTTGACAACAGTCATTATTCGAATAAAACGAATATTTCGAATAATGAAAAAGTAATTGAAAATAATTAAATTTTGCGGAGAATTACAATAAAATCCCAATATTAACAATAACACCTATGTAAAAATTGATTTCAATGATTAAACAAAGTTAAATTCAATGAAATCAATTGAAATATTCGTTATTTAGTGGATTTATTCAAAAGGTGATAGCTTCAATTGTTTTCCAAAAATGTTCAAATGGATTTTCTGCAAGCAAAGTTCAGACAGATTCCTAAGAAGTTAACAAACAAACACCAGGTACAGGTAGTTTCGGATAAGTAAAGACCATAATAATGTTATAAATATCAATATGAAGCCGTAATATCTACCGAATGTAATAAGTGGGAGTAATTGGCGATTTTAAAATTATAGTATATTATTTGATGTATCGTATACTTTGCCAAAGTTAATATTTTCAAAACTAAATCTATACCACAGATATTATAAATTAGTATTAATAATTATAGCGACCCCGATCACTGGTTTCGTAATTAGTATGAACTGTAATACCCTAATGTTAAAATATCAGTATTCAAGTAAAACCAAATTGACTCATTATAAAACGGGACAGTTTTGTTCCGTGATCCCTTGAATACAGTATGACTTACTGCTCGGGTCAATTAAGCAGCTTTTTTATTAATAAAATGTTTGATAAATTAAGTTATTTATGACCAATATTTTTTACTATTACGCTACATGTATTAATTATTGACTATATATTATATTGGCCGGTTTTTTTAGACTGAAACCCTTCTTGCTCGGTTGTTAATGGTTATCTTCTCATGCAACGTATTAGAATATTTTTTCATAACGAATTATTCTACTTCAATTTACAATTTTATACATACATGTCAGATCAAAAAATGGATATGGATAATATGATTAAAGATATCAAGTATCTCATATTTGAATCCATATGAAAAACAATTTTTAACTCCTTACACAGAATCTAGAGTTCCAGACTAGCTAGAATGCCACGGACCGTACCTAGCTCTTAGGTACCATAAAAGTCTGTTTTTGGATATAGCACTTTCATTTTACGTCATATATTTTGCAATTAGACGCCATGGTAACATTAATTAGTTATTTTTTTAATAATATTCGTTTTATTCGAAAAATTCGAATATTCGAATACTGGAAATCGAAGTATTCGTATTATTCGAATACTAAAATTGGGCGAATATTGCAAACCCTAGTATCAAGTCTTCGATATTGATAGAAATTAGTAGGCTGCTAGAGACTATGATGCTGAGCAAGATGCAGTACATTTACCAAAATGTCCCATAATATTTGTATGAAGCGTTCCTTTTTTGTTACCGAAAATGTATAGGAATTTGGTTACAAAAAAGGAAAAGTCCATACAAATTTCCTGGGAAATTTTGGGAAATGTGATAGATTCAGCATCATTGACTCTACCAGCCTACCAATTTTTATCAAAATCGACGATGTGCTCCAAATGTACAAACTTATAAAGAACTGCACTAAGAACAGGAACGTAGTGGTAGACGGTAGCTGAAGGTACAGCTACAGTAGCTGCTGCCGCGTTATCCAGCTTGCTTGCATGTACACGCAAATACGGGCGGAATAAAATCAATATAAACCGGCCAAGCGCGAGTCGGACTCGCGCGCAAAGGGTTCCGTACCATTATCAATTTATTATTAAAAAAATACAGTTAAATCAACCTACCTCAAAAACTATAGGAGATAATTGAATCAAACCAAAAATCGTTGATAGAGTTTATTAATGTGCATAACATATATTTTTTTTAGAATTTTATATCGCGTAGTTTAAAAAATAGAGGGGGGGGGACACATTTTTCAGACTTTGAGAGCTGATATCTCAAAAACGATTTGCTTAAATAAAAATGAGATTTATAAACATTCATATCATTTTCAAAGACCTTTCTATTAATACCCCACACGCTTATATACAACAAAAATTTTTTTTCTATCCCTCAGTTACATGTATGGAGGGCCCCCACCCCAATGGTTTTTTTTACAATTTAGTATCATAATCCTGTAGCGGTTCATACAACACATATTCTTACCAAATTTCGTTACTGTAGCATTTATAGTTTCCGAGTAAATCGGCTGTGACAGACGGACAGACGGACAGACGGACAGACGGACATGACGAATCTATAAGGGTTCCGTTTTTGCCATTTTGGCTACGGAACCCTAAAAATGTACATAATGTCTGTGTTAATAATACGACGGCAGCTCATGGTAAGCACATAGTGTATTACGTTTGCACAATGTATTGCAGCCGAAGGGAAAGGATTATGTACTACATCGGTCCACCAATTCCGGCAGGAGCATTGTGACATCTGTTGTCATTAATTTCTAAGGTGATTTATTATTATTATTTATTTTTATTTTTGATTGAAATATGTATGTTTGATAGGTAAATAATTGAAATCAAAAAAAAAATACACTCAACCCTTTTGTAACTGTCACAAAAGTCAAACCCCTACTCTCCTAGAAGTTTATAACAACTTTGTATATTTCTAAACCAGCTGTTCTGCTTCGTTCGGAGAAAATCGACAATACGAGAACCTCATACAAAATGCGTTAAGATTAGGCTTAAAAGTGGCATATCTACTATAGATACGCAACATTATAATATCTGTAGACTGGTTCTGTGCTCAACTTATTCATCTTCTTTAGGTGTTACAAAGTTGTTTTTATTACTTCGGTTTAATAAAATATTGTTTACTTAGGTCCCTAGGTTCCCTATATTATGATATTTACTTTATTTTCATTCAATACAATATCATTCATTAATTAATTATTTGGTATGGTATATCTTCTCGGTCTTGGTAGGGCTGAGCTATAGGCTACTACTGGGGTCCACAGGTGGCGGATAGAGGAACGGCCATCAGATATGATGGTTAGCTGCGAATATTCAGAATAAGCAGTCCCCGACCACATAGCGGCAGGGTTAACAGGGTGTAGTGGGTAGAATGGTGGGACGTTCTTCCCAAGTAAATACTACAATAACCTTTTGACGACCTTGTGACATGGCGAGTAAATGCCGCCATAAAAAAAAGCATTCCCCTGATGCTGAGCAGCAGCGGCATCAGTATCGGCAAGAGGCCAAGGAAATAGGTTCCAGACGGGCTTTTGACGAGACATTTGCGGGCGATTCAAACCGGCCACAAAACTGCGGTGTGGAAGGCAAGTGGGGAAACCACCACACAAATATGTCCCTATAATTGGAGTATGGAAAATGTTAAAAAGTCGAAATAAAGTTCTTGACAACGGGCTTCCACGACGTACCATTCCGTGGCGGTCTGAGTCCGGCAGGGTTAGGAGTAAGGCTAACTCGGTCGTCATCATGCGAAATCCTTGCAAAATTGGAACGTGGAATGTGAGAACTATGCTCACTCCAGGAAAGTTAGAAGAGTTGAAAACAGAGATGGAAAGGTTAAATATAGATATTTTAGGATTATGCGAGGTAAGATGGGAAGAAAGTGGAGATTTCTGGAGTGATGAGTTCAGGGTGATTTATACGGGAGAAAAACAAGGTGTAAACGGCACAGCAATAGTCTTAAATAAGAAATGGGGTAACCTAGTAGAAAATACAGTACATTTTAGTGACAGAATTACAGCAATAAAACTTAAATCGAATCCTCATGACATAGTAATAATTCAAGTATACATGCCCACAAGTAGTTATTCTGATGATGACATTGAAGAAATGTACAATCAGATTGATACCATTTTAGATTCAGTGAAGGAGAAAGATATATTGGTATTAATGGGAGATTTTAATGCGGTAGTAGGAGAGGGCCCTGACAAAAATATAGTTGGTAACTATGGACTTGGGAAGCGAAACAATAGAGGCGAAAGACTTGTGCAGTATTGTGAAGAAAACAATCTCGTTATAACAAACACTATTTTTAAGCAACCCAAGCGAAGACTGTATACATGGAAGATGCCAGGAGACATTGGCAGATATCAACTAGATTACATCATTGTAAAAAACAAACATCGGCAACAAGTCACTGCATGCAAAACGATGCCTGGGGCGGACCTAAATACTGACCACAATCTTCTAGTTGGTAAGATAAACCTTGCACTACCTAAGGTCAAAAGGAAAACTAAGTCAAAGAAAATTGATCTCACTAAGCTTAAGGAACCAAATAGCAATTACAAAGTGCAATATAGTAATAAGGTAGGACAAAGAATAGAACATTATAAGTCTACATTAGATAATATTGATAATATAGATATAGAAAGTAGATGGAATAACGTAAGTGACATAATAACGACTACTGCTGTGGAAACATTAGGGACAGGAAAAATCGTACCCAGAAAAAAATGGCTAACATCAGAAATAATGGATTTAATGATTGAAAGAAGAGCTGTCCGTAATAAAGTAGATGATACGTCTATTGAAAAATACAAACAACTGTCGAACAGAATTACATTGAAATGTAGAGAAGCGAAGGAGGAAGAAATCGTCAAGGCATGTGAGATGATTGAGAAGTTAATGAAAGAAGGAAAGATAGATAAAGTATATAATATAGTTAGAGATTTAGGCAAAAAGCATAGGACAAGAAGTAGCGCTATTTTGGATGAACAGGGAAAAATATTAATAAATAATGCAGACATTCTAGATAGATGGATCAGATACATAGAACAGTTATATAAAGGAGTCGGGTTGACAGATACAGATATCGAACCACCAGGTGAAGTAGAGGCAGATAACTTAGGTCCAGACATAATTAGAGCTGAGTTTGACAGGGCATTAAATGGTATTCTGCAGGGCAAAGCCGCAGGAGAAGACAATTTTTTCATAGAATTCATTAAGGAATTAGAATGTGACCCTATGAAGAATGAAATTTTTACAATAGTTAAAATGATTTACAATGCAGGTAAAGTGCCTAAAATATTTCAGTTGAGTAAAACAGTAACGCTACCCAAAAAAGTGAACACCCTTAAATGTGAAGAGCATAGAACTTTAAGCCTAATATCACAAGCCTCTAAAATATTATTGAAAATTATACAGAACAGGATGAGTCCCATAGTTGAAAATTATTTAGGTCCTGACCAGTACGGATTTAGGAAACACAAAGGCACGAGAGAAGCTATTTTAGCACTCAGACTAATTATCGACAGACGAATGGACTTAGGCCTAGATACTCATATAGCCTTTATAGATCTGGAGAAGGCATTCGATAAAATAGATTGGGTAAGAATGATGAGAATTTTGAAAGAAATAGGAGTTAATTATAGAGACAGAAAAATCATACTAGAACTGTACAAAGAGCAGGAAACTATAATAGAAATAGGTGAAGAAAAAAGAAGAGCAAAAATAAGACAGGGTGTCCGACAGGGGTGTCCACTCTCGCCATTGATTTTTAATGTTTTTATAGAAAGTGCCATCAAAAAGATAATAGAAACCAAAAAAGGGGGTGTTAAGTTTAACGGGGAATGTTTCAGATTTATCAGATTTGCTGACGACATTGCTGCTTTAGCAGAAAACTCAACACAACTGGAACAACTTTTACAGGAAATGGATTTAATATTCACAGAATTTGGACTCAAAATCAATGTAACAAAAACCAAAACAATAATAGCATCAAAATATAGGAAAATTCAACCCATTAAATTAGGAGATATCACAATTCAACAGGTTGACACCTTTAAATATTTAGGAAGCATAATAACCTATGACTCCAGATGTACTGCAGACATAATTGCTCGCATAGCCATGGCCAAGAAGACGTTTAATGCCAAAAAGCAAATATTTCGATCAAAAATGGCAAAATGCATAAGAAAACGGTTTATAAAGACTTACATCTGGAGCATAGCTTTGTACGGAAGCGAGACGTGGACATTAACTCAAAGAGACAGGGAGAGGTTGTGTGCGTTTGAAATGTGGTGCTGGAGGAGGATGGAGGGTATAAGTTGGACTGAGAAAAGAACGAATGAGGAAGTATTGGATAAGATAGGGGAGAAGAGATCTCTAATCAAGACGATTGAAAATAGACGAGGAATTATGTTGGGGCACCTGTTACGACATGACAATTATATTAAAACTGTAATTGAAGGAAAAGTGGAAGGGAAAAGGGGCCGAGGGAGACCAAGGCGAGCATTTTTGGACCAAGTGAAGGAGAAAATAAATGTAGTGTCGTATCAGGAGCTCAAAACATTGGCAGGACAACGAACGGAATGGCGTTTACTCCACCGACAAGAGCCAGGCTCTTAAGTAGAAGAAGAGAGAAGATGGTATATCTACCGGTAATTAGGTAATTAGGTATATCTACCTATTTTACCGGGCTAAAGCAGGTAGATATACCTAATTACATTTTGTAATACATATTTCGAAATTAGGAAGTATGATCCTGTTGTAAACTACCTAACAGAGATGGGCAAAAAGTAAAAGGATTACTTCTGTGAATCGGAAGGAGTAATCGTATTTCTTTACAACTCTGCTACCCAAGTTGACCTTACTTTAAACGTTTCTGTTTTTACGTCGTATTTAAACAGATGTTTTCCGAAAATTCTCAAATCTGTAGACAGTTTTTCAGCATCAGTACATGAGGCATGATGGTCTAGCGGTATGATTCTCGCTTTGGGTGTCACATATCTTTATCAAATTTCGTTACTGTAGCATTTATAGTTTCCGAGTAAATCGGCTGTGACAGACGGACAGACGGACAGACGGAAAGACGGACATGACGAATCTATAAGGGTTCCGTTTTAAACTAAAGTAGTTCTAAAACTAGCAAATTAAGAGCCAAACGGTGCGTTCAAACCGAAAGAGCATTCGCTATTCTAACCACCCACTCTACGAAATTCGATCGTTACACAAAACGTGATTGGTTGATTTCGTAGAACGGGGGATAGAACAGCGAATGCTCTTTTGGTTTGAACGCACCTTAAAAGATTGAACGTTGCTCTATGGCTGCAGCGAAATGATGATTTCATTTCAGTTTCAGCAAAAATTCGTCTGTAATTTTATCGGCTCGGCTGTTTCCCTTGTCTTATTACTCTCGTAAAAAATACGAAATTATGGCGATTGAATTTTTTTATACAAAACATTTAATTCAAATTCATCAACCTAAACATGCCATGATTTTCCAGTTTCCACTAATCATCCTGTGAGACAGTGATGGCTGGCGGCACCGTACTCTCAAACGCACATGTCAAATTATTTTTATTTTATCGCAAATGAAGTAAAAAGTAGAGTGTATTACACTTTGTTCAGGAAAATAACTATTTGTGGTAAAATGAACTTCTTTAGACTCTTGTCAAACAATCTCCTATGTATATTTATAGTTACAACCCTTATTTTACGGCGCAGTTGCTGCAAATAAAAAAAAAATGGTCCCAACATTGAGGGTTCTTAAAAATATTAATAGTATTATTACTAATCAAAATTATAATAATAAGTAGGCCTTCAACACGCTGCTGCGTCAGTTTTCGGCCTCCCCGCTTGAAGTTCGCCCTTCGAGCTCGCTTAAGCTACTCGAGATTTCCAGCCTGCCGCCATCCTGGATTATTTTCTAACTACTTTCATACTTGTCATGATGGTCAGATATATGACCCTCGCGTTCTTGAAACTAGTATTGTTTAACAAATATCATACACAGATCTACCAGCTAATTATTTTTGAACTGGATATAAAACAGGGCACGACCGGGATTTGAACCCGGGACCTCTCACACCCAAAGCGAGAATCATACCGCTAGACCATCATGCCACTGGAACGATTCCTGAAAATTGAAAACACACGAAAATTCACTTTATATTGAATCGATAAAATAAAACACTTGTGTAACTGAAACATTATTTGCATATTGAATAAAACCTTTCCAAAAGTATTTAGATACAACATACAACATGTTTTCATAAATGTTTAATGTAGTTGCAGTGTTGTATTTACTATAATATTTTATGAACTTTACTATGAACGTGCTTTACAGTATGTATATGAGACATACTTATTTATTAACTCGACTGTACAAGTGTACACTAAAACAATGAGGGTTTTCGATTTTTTTATGCCACCAGGTGGCGCTATTTAGGCGTGAGGTCGGGTTATTCCCACCTGTTACCACCAGAGTAGTTGGTGGTAACTACTGGGATTTTTTTCCCTAACCTTCCCTTTTTTCTAAAATGTTTGGTTAGTTACTAAAATAATTAATTTGGTGGTTACAGTTGGGAATTTTAATTCCCAGTTGTTCCCAGTGGTAACAGGTGGGAAAAAAATCCCAGTTGTTACCACTGGTGTCAAGTTGGTGGTAACAGGTGGGAATAACCCGTGAGGTCGAA